>BDDC01001546.1:754-24285 GCA_001662425.1 Chlamydomonas sphaeroides
GGTGCTGGCCGCAGGGCTCGCCTGCAGATCCCACACACGGCGCCATGCGGGTGCAAGACACGGGGATCAAGGCGCCACCGCAGTCTCCTGACAAGGGGTCCCTGACCCGCAACCTTTCTGGCGCGCGCCCCCCCCCCGGGTCTAATCCGGCACCTGGCCCCTGCCCCGGCACGTACCAGCCCCAGCTCCTCATCCGGCACCAGCCGGTCCTCCTCGCACTCCTCTTCGCTCGACTCCTCTTCTGCGCCGTACCCCGGGTACGGCAGCAGGTCCGCCACGCTGCCGCCGTCGGCCGACAGCCGCGCCGCCAGCGCCTGCGCCAGCGCCGCCGACGCCGCCGACACGTCGGAGGCGCGCGCCAGCAGGCGTGCGGTGGCGGCGGCGGAGGGCGCGCCGCTGGACTGGCGGCGGCGCCGGGCGGCGGCGGCGCCGGGCACATCCGACGGCCCGTCCTCGTCGAATCCGTAGAAGGGCGCGTACTGCGTGAGCTCCTCGTCGTCCACCTGTACGTCAGCATTGGCAGTTGGCGGTTGGCGGCTACCAGGTTTCACGGCGCAGTCCCGCACTAGCCCACCGGTGTCACCCCACCCGGTTGCGGGCATGCTGAGCTGTCTTTGCCATGACGGCCCCCATCGTATCAGTTCGCACGCAACCCATGACGCAAGACGGCCCCAACCGCACCGGCCGCCCCGCCCCTTCAGGCCCCGCTGAGACGCAACCGCGCGCATACCAGCCACCGCACTGCCGTGGACACCACCGGCACACACGCTGCGCGAAACACACTCCCCCCTCCCCCACCTGCTCCCCCTCCAGGTCCGCCATCAGCCGACCCAGCCGCATGCGACGCGCCTCCAGCGGGTCACCCGGCTGCTGCGCATCCCGAGGCCCAGAGCCGCCGCGGCCCCGGCCCCGCCCCGTCCTGGCCGTGCCGCCGCCGCCACCCGCCGCCGCAGCCAGCCGGCTCAGCTTGCTGCGCAGGTCCGGCACCCCCGGCGGGACCACGGGAGGGGAGCCGGCAACGGCGCCGGTCTCCGTCGCCGGCAGCGACCGCCAGTCGACAGTACGCCGGGCTCGGGCGGTGATGGTGGTGTGGGGCGCGGCGGCGGCGGCCGGCGACGCCGCCAGCCCGTCGTCGTCGATGAGATCGTCGGCGGTGCCGTCGGCGCCGGCGCCGTCGGTGTCGGTCTCGTCGGCGCCGCCGATGCCGTAGCCGCTGTCGACTGGGCCGATGACGTCACGTGAGCTGGCGTCGCTGTCGGCGTCGCTGCCCAGTGGCGGCAGCGCATCGGGCCGCGGCGGGAAGATCTCGTCCCCCACCGAGCGGGGCGGCGGCGGCGGCGCCGTCGAGGGGACCCTGCCCGAGCCCGAGCTCGAGCCGGCGGCGGCGGCGGCACCGGCCTTGCCGGCACGCTCGGCGCGGGGGCTGAAGGGGGAGCGCGGGCTGGCGGGCACAGCGCCGCTGCTGCGGCGGGCGGTGGTGGCAGAGCCGTGCCCGGCGGCGGCGGCCGCGACGGCGGCGCGGTCGCGCTGGTCGGCGTCCAGCAGCTCCAGGGTGGCCCGGGGGCCGTGGCGGTTGAGCAGCGTGCGGGTTTTGGGGGACAGGTCCTCGGGGTCCCTGCCGGGGGAGGCGCGGGCGGGTGTAACGCTGGCGGCAGGGGCACAATGTGACGGGTGCGGCCGTGGTGCCCCGGCCCCCCACGCCCCCAGCTGCTCACTGGTCCAACAGCTGCTGCAGAAAGGAGAACTCGGACGACGGCCCGTCCGCCAGGCCCAGGTGGCCGCCGCCTCCGCCGCCCTTGCGCTTGCGCGCCGCCGCGCCTCCGCCGCCTGCGCCGCCCGCTGCGGCGGCGGCTCTGCCGCCCGCCGCGACGGCGGGGTCCAGGCCCCACTGCTCGCTGGCCTCGGCGGCGGCGCGGGCTGCGTCCCGTGGGTCCACCGTGCGCAGGTAGTGGCCCATGCGCTCCGTGGGGTGCACCTGGCCGCGGGCGTTGACCTGCGGGGTGCGGGGGGGATGGGGGCGACATCACGGGGTTTGGACACGCACGGGTCTGCAGCCTGCCAGCCAGGAGCTCGGGGCCGGGATGTGCTAAAGACGTGCGGAGGAGGCGTCACACCGGCCGGCCAGCGCAGCCCCTGGCCCGGCTGCCCAAGCTGTCGCCACCGCGCCTCACCGTTCTCGCGTGCTGTCGCCCTGCCCCTCCCGCTGCGCCCCCCCCCGCCAGCCCCTGCGCCTCACCGAGTAGCCCTGCACGCCCTTGGGCCCCGGGAGCGGCAGCAGCAGCCCCCCGCCACTGGACAGCGACACCGGGGTGCAGGGCAGGTGCTCCACGCGGCGACTGGTGGCGGCGAAGCTACGATTGGGGATATGGGAGGCGAGGGCACAGCGGGCGTGGCCGTATGTGGTCAGGGGAGTGTGCAAAGACCACGATTGGCGAAACGCGTGCTCCTCCCTGCCCGTTTCCCCCTGTCTCCCTCCCTGGCCTCCCTCTCACAGCAGCCGGATGGCCCGGTCGTCCAGCTTGCCCAGCGCCGCGCGCACGCTGGGCCGCACGTTGATCTCCGCCACCTCGCGCAGCAGCGGAGCCAGCTCCTCGTCCAGGACCTGGGGGCCGGCCGGGAGCAGAGGGAGGGAGGGCGGAAGCGTGTTCAACTTTGAGGGCCTTTTGTGTGTGCAATTTCAAGAAATAGAAAGTAACTTGGCTTGGGCGCTGCGCTGAGGGTTAAGGGCCACCTCCTAGTGCAGGAGCTGGGGTTGGCGGCAGGGGGAGGGCGGCTGAGGGGGAGTAAGGGAAAGGGGTGCTTGGTGGGGAGGCTGCTCTGCCTGGCCGGCCCGCCCCTCAGCGCTTGGCTGTGGCTGCTGCGCCCTGCAGCGCTCCCACAATCAGCCCCGCGCCCAGCGCACAGGCCGGCTACCTCCCCTGCCTCGCTCCTGAGCCGCACGTGGCCCCAACCGCCCTGCTCCCTGCCCCTGCCCTGCAGCACCCCGCCGCATCCTCCGCTGCCATGGGCCCCCGTGCGGGCGCCTCCCGCAGCGGCCATGGCCGCCGTGGTGTCGAGCACCAGCACACGGACCCTGGCCGCCAGAATGCAGCCCCGCGCCCTTCCCCGCCCTCCCCCGCACCGCCCCCTGCCCCCTGCTTCCTGCCCTGCGCCCCTCTCACCGCCGCCATGGCCGCCGTGGTGTCGAACTCCTCCCGCGGCCCCACCCGCACCACCCGGCCGCCCGCCACCGCCCCGCCGTACAGCAGCGCCTCGGCATCCGACATCTCCGGAGCCAGGCTGGGCCGAGGAGCGGGGAGGGGCGGGCAGGAAAATGATGGGTAGGGGACGGCCGACGGGGTCAGGAGGGGTCAGGAGCAGCCCAGCCGCGGCGCCGGCGCCCGGCTGTGTGGTCCGCAGCTCGTGCTGCGGCCAGCTACCAGCGCCAACCACACACGCACCCCTCCCCTCTGCGCTGTACCCTTTCCCCCTCTCCTGACTGCAAGCAGCATCGACACGGCATAACCCCGTCACTCCTCCCCCCTTCTCCTCCCCCGCCCCGCCCCACGCACCTCGACGGCGCCGCCATGAGCCCCGGCTGCGACACCGTGGGCCGGCCCGGGCGCACAAAGCTCGACAGCACCTCTGTCCGCGTGCCGGCGCCCGCTCCCCCCGCGCCCTGCGTCACGCGCCCTCCTCCCCCGCCCCCTCCGCCGCCCCAGGCGCTGTGCGGCAGGCTGGACTCCGTCAGCGCCTCCCCGCCTCCTCCACCTCCTCCTCCGCCGCCCATGTGCGCCTCATTGAGCTGCGCCAGCAGCTCGCCAGCCGCCCGCGGCAGCGTCGACGGCGACGGCCGCCGGTGAGGGCTCATGTTCGCCGTCGCCATCACCGCCCGCGCCGTCACCCGGAACGCGTGAAGGCCGGAGCCCGGCGACGCCGCCGACGGCGGCACAATCAGCAGCGGCAAGCCGGCGGCGGCAGCGGCGCTGCTGCCGGCCGGGCCCGCGCCTCCGGTGCTGCCCTCCTGCACCCTGGCGAAGCGGAAGGCGCCAAGCTGGGCTGCGTCTACCATGGCTCGCTGGCGGGCGGAGAGGCCCACCTTGCTGGGTGAGGCCAGGCCCCCGCCAACGCTGCCGGCGGGCCAGGCAGCGGTGGAGGCTGCGGCCGAGGGCTCGGCGGTTGCGGGGCGGCTGGCTCCCGGCAGCACCGCGTGGCTGAAGGCTGCAGAGGGCGTGGCGGATGGCAGGCGGCTGCCGGCGGCGCCGCCAGACCTGCGACGGGCGGCAGGCGGGGGCGGTGGGAGCGGTGGCGGCTGGGGGTCACGTGTGCCAGGGCCTCGGCGGGCGTCGGGGTCTGGGTGCGGGCCTGCCCCTAAGTCCTGACGATGGGGGCCTGCAGCCTCCCAAGCCCAGGCCCCGTGTGCGATGTCCTGTGCCCGGGGCTTGCGGTGGCAGCGCAGCCGTACAGCGCCCAGGCTGCAGGCTGGGACCTATTCGCTGCTGTGGCTCGCGACGCAGCATGCCCGCCCCCTCGCATGCCTGGCGCCACCCCCGGCCAGCAGAGATGAAGAAACGAGCAGGCGCCCTGACCCGCTGGGTACCAGGCCGCACGCAAGCAAGATGAGTATGTCTGGGTATCATGTGGCTCCGGAATCCCAAAACGGGGCACCACCCGAGCCGCTGCAGCCAAGCACCCACCGCTCGTACGCCACGCGCTCCCCGCCGTCAGCCCCGCCGCGCGCCATGCTGACTTTCCGCATCAGCTGCTTGGCGCTGCCCCGCCGCGAGCCGGGCCCCGGGTAGGAGGCGGCCAGGGGGCCGCCCATGCTGCTGGGGGGCCGCTGGTAGCCGGTGGCGGCGGCGGTGCTGGCCGCACAGTCCAGCGGCGAGATGGCGCCCTCGCGCCAGCCGCCGCCGGGGGCTCCTAGGCCCACACCGGTCGAGGAGCCCGACTCCTGGTACCCCGAGTCAAGGTCTGGGGTGGGCAAGGATGGGGGCACGGCGCGGCGCGGGCGGCATTTAGGGGCATGCGCGGGCATGGGCGAACCCCCAACCCAGCAGGGGTGCCTCGGCGCGGCGCCAGCATAGGGCCTGGCGACCGAGGGATGTGATGTTACGCACCGTATGCATCAGGGCCGGGGTCGGCTTGGCTGCGGCGCCGGGCCCAGTTCACCGACTTGCGGGCCTGCTGGGGGATGTGGCCGATGTTGGGGCGCCTGCCGCTTGTGTCGTCCTCCATCTTATCTTAGAGCTATGCAGACCCTTTATATGGTTATGTCTGGGTAGAATTCGCCCGTGGCGTTCACTGAGCGTCTGTCGTGGGCATGGAGCCCTCGCCGCGCGGCTCGCAAGTCATGTCCAAGCTAGCGCGTATAACTGGCTTACGCCATACGTTGCACTTTGTTGCTATGCAGGGCGTCGTGGTGAGGGTCAGCGCAAAACGTCTTCGAGGCACGTCACCGCCCCTTGTGCAACCAGTCCATTGTCAGCTATGTTACAGCTGATATGCGTTGTAAGAGCCTCATGAAGTAGCAATCCGCACCCCAAGCGTTCTCGGCACGAACCAGCGCCTTCCTGACCCCTGCTGAGCCCCGGCGTCATCGGTACGGCTGCCACTCGCCTCATCACCACCACCATCGTCCCTCATACGCAAGTGTTCACCCAGCCTTATCACCCCTTGCGCGTGGCCTCCACCAACGCTTGCCGCGCCATGACGGACGGCTCCAGCTTGATCATGAACGTGGTGATGGGCCGCGGCCGGTCCTTGTGCGCTACGAAGTGCGCCGTCACCCTGCAGAGGTTCATTCACACGGGGCCACGCCAGGTTATTGATACCCGAAACTCAACGTCCAAGCCCTTTTTACAGAGGGGCACATTATGGTTCTTAATATTCAAGGCCTCAGTCCGCGCGCACGCGCGACGCTGAGGCAGCCCAAGCTCGCCGCGGGGCAAGCGGCATCCCGGTCGCGGCACACGACCTTACTCGTACGGCCCGCCGCCCGTGCTCAGCTCACAGCTGAGCCCTGCCCCGCAACACCCACATCGCCCCCTCCCTGTCCCCCGCCGCCCCCTGCTGCCCGCCACGCACCTGGCTGACCACCCTAGCGTACACTGCCCTTCATTCCACTCACGTCTTCCCACCCGGCACCGAAGCCACCCATCTCCATGACCCGCCCTCCCCTGCTCCCCGATGCGTCCCTCCCCCTGCCCCCTGCCCTACCCACCGTGCCGGGAAGCCCGCGCTGTCCAGCATGCCCCTCATGATGCCCGCCGCCAGGGTGCCCGGGTTGAAGGGCTCGTAGGAGCGCGGCACGGAGATGTAGCGCGCAATGGCCAGGTCGTAGTCGCGGATGTAGTACTCGTCGTCGGCCTGCGAGGGGGAAAGGGGAAAGGGGTTGAGGAAGGAGGGGAGGAAGGAGGGGAGGAAGAAGGGGAGGAAGAAGGGGAGGAAGAAGGGGAGGAAGAAGGGGAAGAAGGAGGCGAGGAAGGAGGGGAGGAAGGAGGGGAGAAGGGGGGGGGGGAGAGGGGCTGGGGGCCCAGGCCAGGAGGTACTACAGCTTTCAGCCGGGTGTTGCCCAGGCATCCCTTGTCCCCCGCCCGCGCCCTGCCTCCAGTCCCTCCCCTGCCTCCCCCGGGCTTCGCCCAGCCTCCTCTCGCGCCTCGCCCTGCCGTTCTCCACGCCTCCGCTCCCTGCCCCTGCCCCTCTCTCACGTTGGCGGCCTGCTGCAGGTCGTCCGCCGCCTTGCCGAACAGGTACTGCCAGGCGGGGCCGTGGATGAGGCGCAGCACGTCCAGCAGCTCCACCTGGGGAGAGGGCCACGGGGGGTAAGCATGGGGCGGGGGCCGGGGCTGGAGCGAGGGCGGCGGGATGTGGACAGTGCCATGGTGCCGGTGGCGACACCGCACGCAGGGGGAAGCGAGCGCAGTCAGCCGCCCGCGTGCCGGTTTGGCATTGCGCCTCCCATAGGCGCGGTTCGATGAAGGGATCAGGACGAGGTCGGGCCAGTGCACCATGCAAAGGTCCAACTGGGGCCCACGTGCATGTGCATGTGCATATGCATGTGCATGTGCATGTGCATATGCATGTATATGTCCAGGCCAGCAGCTGCCGCCGGCTGGGGCCCCACGCCGTGGTCTCATGCTGGGCGAGGCAGCGCGGGCGCCCGGCTGCTGCGCGCTGGGCCGGCAGCAGCAGCAACCGCAGCGCCCCCAGCCCCCCCCGCGCCCCATCGCGCCCCCATCCTTGCCTTGCGCCGCCCTCCCGCGGGCCCGCCCTTGTCGCGGTACGACAGCAGCTCCAGCACGCGGAGGCCCACCTCAAAGCCCACCTTCTCCAGCCTGCGGGCCGGAGGGGTAGCGGCGGGGGGCAGAGGCCGGCACGTAGGACGGCGCGGGGCGCGGGGCGGCAGGGCGACGATGGGAGAGTAGGCGGACGGGGGAGGTGGCCGTGGTGCATAGGCCGCAGCTGGCAAGCATGACCTGGGCTCATGGCAATCTGCTGCGAAGGTGCGGTACGGTGCGCATATAGCGTTGGGCGCCAGTCTGCTGTGGGCTTGGTACCGTCTAGCCCCGGGCCGTCGACGCCGCGGCGCGCTGATTGGTTCTGCGGCCGGCTGCGCAGGGCGGTGTCGCACATCCCTGAGGGTGCGCCTGCCTGCCCGCATCCCCCCCCGCTGCCTCCCGCAGCCGCACTTGTCCTCGAGGTCGCTGATGCTGCTGGCGCGGTCCACCAGGTACTGGATGTACTCGCTGAACAGGTAGGCGAAGGCGCTGAGGCTGACGGTGGGCACCTGCGCGACGGTGGGGAGGAGTGTCGGGCACGCCGAGGCCCAGCGTGGCGCCAACGGCGGGAAGCTTCCTGCAGATCCCATGTGCTCGCCTCTGCTCGGTTCTTGGTGAGCGGCCTGTCCACAATGTTTAGGCTGTGCTTCGCGGGCTGGCGGGGATTATTCATTTTGCGCCCAGCAGCCAGACACTGGACAGGGCGACTATGCTACAGAGCACAAGCCGTTACTGAACGAAGTTGTTCAGCGTTCTGGCTCTCGCTGAGGCACTGGACCTGAGTGCATTTCGACTCTGAATGCCACTCAACACAGCGAGACAGCAAGGGTTGAGCGAGGAGCTCGTGCAGCAGTTTGTGCGTATCCTGGTGTCGCAATTAAGGCACTCGCAAGACGGCACCCCAGTCCCTGGCCCCTCTCGGCCCCGCAAAGCACGAACCCAGGCGGTACAGTTTCGAGCTGTGCACAACGTGCGCACACAGCATCTGCGCACAAAGCCAACTCATATCGCGCTGACAGACGGGAGTGCTTATACCCTCGCACACTTCCGCGTGGCGCGTGGCGTGCTCGCGCTCGTCAGGACTTGACGTTTGATCGCTGTTCCTTTCTCAGACACGATCGGCACACCCAATTGATCCATTAGCGCGCACCGCGAAACACGCGCACGCACTTCGGCAGCCCCTCCGGCAATCGCTGCGCCCTTACGCAATGGCTCCGAAGTGGACTCAGCTGCCCCAAAGCGGCGCCCTGCCTATCCCTCGGTCGTCGCACACTATCACGGCAATTGGCGATCGGGTCTACCTGTTTGGCGGCGAACACGACCCGCGCACGCCCATCTCCTCGGTGCGTCCTCCTCACATCTTCCCGAGCTTTTCCCTCACTACCCTGCCTGCCTTGACCGCCAGCCCAATTTCGCCTGCACCTCTATCACAACCCCTGCGTGTACGACAGGACCTGTACGAGTACTCATTCAGCTCCGGCGAGTGGCGCGTGGTGGCCGCCAAGGGCGACGTGCCCTGCCCTCGCCTAGGCCACGCGGCCGCCGGCTGTGACGGCAAGCTATACATCTTCGGCGGCAGGTGCGGCGCAGCAAGCGGCCCTCGCCCTCCGGGACAGAGAAGCGGGGGCATTTGGGGGAAGGGGCCTTGCCGTGGCCCCCAACAAGATCCGGGGGCCCTGCGCTCTGCAGCGGCAGCCCTTGCCGCTGCGCTTACCCTCCCAGCACACCGCCGCCGCGCCCATGCGTACACCCACCACACCGCCACCGCCCACGTCGCCCTTCCCTTTGTAACTTCCTCCCGCCAGGTACGGCACGGGCATGGAGGAGGGCACGCTGGGCGAGCTGCACGCGTTCGACCCCGCCAGCGGCGCCTGGGCCCGCCTGGCGCCCGGCGGTACCCCGCCGCCCGCGCGTTCCTACCACACCATGGCCTCCCTGGGTCACAAGCTGTACGTGTTCGGTGAGGCGGGGGCACGCGGGAGGGGCAGAGGTGGGCGGCGGGTTGACGGATTGGTGCGGTGCAGGGCTGGCGCGGTGTGGGAGGGGAGGGGCCCGCGATGGGCTGCCGGGCTGCGCCTGCGCCAGGCGAGGGCGGCAGGCGGCAGCGCGCCCGCGTGTCAGCTCGGGTGGCTGCCTTGGCTACCCTGCGCTCCCACCCTGGCCCCGACCACACACCGCTCCATTCCCACCACACGCGCCCCCCCCACACCCACACATTCGATCGCGCACCCACCTTTGCCTGGATGGCCGCGCTAGCCGCCCCACCGCCTTGCGGCACGTACCTGGCCCCCCTTACCCCGCCACTCCCCCAGGCGGCTGCGGCGCGGCTGGCCGCATGAACGACCTGTACGAGTACGACACGGCCACCAACACCTGGGCCCAGCTGGCGGCGCCCTCGCCCGCAGCCGTGCCCGGCCGCGGCGGCAGCTGCCTGGTGCCGGGCGTCATCGGCAGCGCCCAGGGGGCCGGCGTCAAGCGCGCAGCGCTGTTCGTGGTGGCGGGCTTCTGCGGCAAGGAGCTGGACGACATGCACGTGTACAGGTACGGCAGGCGTACGGCAGGCGTACGGCAGCTTGACGTGTGTTCGTACACAGCCGCACAGCCGCAGCCCTGGCCGTGGCCCCTGCGCGCATCCTCTCCCCAAACCTCACGCCGCACGCCGCACGCCTCACGCCGCACCCCCGACCGCCCACCCTCACACCCGCGTGGCCCGGCCCCAGCATCGACGACAACTCCTGGTGCGGCGAGGTGTGCCCCAGCTGCACCGAGGAGGGCCACGAGCACCACGCGCCCGGCACCTGCGGCCGCATCACGCCGCGCTCCGTGTTCGGGGCGGGGCTGCACGCCTGCGACAAGAGCGACTGCGACCACAAGGTGCGGGGGCTGGCGGGGCTGGGTTTGGGTGTTGGGGTGTTGGGGCGGGGGGCTGGGCTGGTGGGTTGGGGCCGGGGGATGGCGGTGGGGGCGCAGTCGCGACGGGGAGCGGCTCTTGGGAGTGGCCACCCGCGCGATGGGTTGTTTGAAAGGCAGGGGCTGCCCCCACCAAGCCCGCATCACCTCGCTCTTCCCGCTGTGGGGCCGGCTGCGACGGGAAGCTTGGGGCAACTGGTGGTGGCGCAGGGGAGCCACTGGAGCCGGCCGCCTGGGGATATCCCTTTCTCCATATAACTCCCAGCGGCCCTCGGCGCCTTCCCCCCTCTCCCCTTCTGTCGCTCACCTTTGGCGGCGTCCCTTGTTTCTGCGCTCTGTGGTTTGCTACTCACACGGCGACACATCCTCTTGCTATTATTTTCCCTCTCCCCTCCTCCCTGCCCATCACCCTTCCCCCAGGACGCGCTGCTGGCCTACGGTGGTGAGGTGGACCCCAGCGACAAGGGCCACGAGGGCGCAGGCGACTTCTGCGCCTCGCTCATGGCCTACGGCAACGGGGCGGGCGCCGCCGCCTGGCGCGCGCTGGAGGCGGCCGGCGCCTCGCCCGGCCCGCGCGGCTGGTTCGCGGCCGCCACCACCGCCGACGGCCGGCTGCTGGTGCATGGCGGCCTGGACGCCAACAACGAGCGGCTGGGCGACATGTTTGCGCTGGACCTGCACGCGTGAGCGGAGGGGTCCCCGAGGGGGGCGGGAGCGGGAGGGGGGGCTCTGCTCGCACACATGAGTGGAGCCAGGTGGGAGCTGGGCCTGGCGGCGTGGAGGGTGGCGGTGCTCGGCCTGGCTGCGTGGCGGCGGGAGGCGAGGGACAGCAGGGGCGGAGGGGTCCTGATCTGGCCATATGACAGACGGATGGGACTTGGGTCTGCACGCGCGAGGAGGCGAGGGGGCAGCTGGGCCTTACAGGGCAGGCCCTGGCCCGTGAGGTGGTTGATGTGGCCTGCAAGGGTGGGCTGGGGGAACATGGCCGCCCGCTGCCGGGACGAGGGTTGCCTCTCAAGCAGGTGCCTGGACCTGCAGGAGACCTGTGGGATCTGGGTCGAGTGGGCGTCGGGGAGTGCGGGGCGGGGGCTGTGCGCTCGGTTGTTGGCTGCGGCCGTCCGCGGCTGTGACCAGAGGCGCCGCCCGGCTGCGGCGCAAGCCTACACGTGCGCGACCCCCCGAAGGGGTCGCTGGGTTTCTGAGCGAATGCGGAATGGGTTTGTGTGCATACGGGGCATGGTGGGTACATGCGGCATGGGTTGCGTGCATGCTAGGCATGGTGCAGGGGCGATGCATCAGGCTAGCAGGAGTGTGCCCGAGGGTGCAGCACGTGCTGCGCTGCACTGGCGGCAGCGGGTGTGGGCATGCACCCGCGGCGAGGCTGGGTCCGTCTGGCGGCCGCCTTGGCCCGGGGGCGTATCCGGGCGGGGGGCATGGCGGATGGAGGGCGGCAGGGGCGCTCGCCCGCGCATAAGTGCACGGCCAAGGGGGCGGAACTGGGTTGCCTGTAAACCCGTGAGCGGAGGGGCCAACGGCGGGTAACACCATGCTTGTCAGCAGTGGGCCCACGCTGGGGCCAGCAACAGCCTGGCCGTAAGAGTTGGCGTTGCGGCGCCGTCACCGCCGTGCCAACCGCATGGCGAGCGGCCCGCCGCTCGCCAGCGGCGCGCCGTTCCTCCACGCAACAACAGTACAACACGACAATCCTTGGCTGAGACGCTGTCGGCAGCATGCGGTCCGCTGCCAAGGCCTTGCTCGTGCACACGCGACCAAAATTACGCACAGACCGCCTGACGCCTACAAGCCTACATAAACAGCGCCGCCTACAACCGCCGCGCAACATAAGCCATCCCCAGACCCAGACCCGTCAAAGGATGCAGCTCCCGCCGCGCTGCGCCGCGCCCACATGCGCCGCCCCTACCATGTTCCCAGCGGCGCCGCAGCCCATGCGGCAATGTGCCCGCCCAGGGGGCGTTCCCGCCACAGGCTCCTTCTGCTCCAGCTCTGCTGCTGCAGCCGTCGCGACCTGCTCACAGCCGGCTGGGCGGCAGCTTGGTGACAATGTGGTCGTAGCAGAGCGTGGTGAGGAAGTCGCTGTAGGGGCCGCCGCCGATGGTGGAGGAGAAGAGCTGCGCCGCCAGGGTGTACTTGGAGCGGCCGAACCGCTCGGCGCCCATCTGCGGTAGGAGCGGGCAACACACGGCAGGGCCGAGAGGAGCTGATGTGAGCGCGTACTCACGTAAGGATGCACGGTCGCGGCGCCTTGGGCAGGTCGCCTTTTTACTGTAGCGTTGAAGGGCGACTTGCACAAGGGGAGACTCTCCCCTGGCTTGCACAGGGCGGGGCTGTTTTTTAATTTGAAGACAAATGGGGTTTCACGTTGTGGGTAAGGGTTTTTCATTTTTGAGCAACACCCCAGCCCCTCGCCCGCGCCACCTTGCCACCGCCGCCCCGCAGCTCCCACCTTGGCCTTCTGCGCCTCCAGCTCCTCGCGCAGCAGCGAGTCCACCCAGGCCGCAGTCACCGGCCGCCCGTCCGTGGTCTTGGCGGCGTGCCGCACCCACTGCCACAGCTGAGACCTGCGGCCGCGGGCACAGGACAGGATCTTGGGGCGCTGCCCTCGCTCCCTCCCCAATTACCCTCACATCACACCTGGCATGCTACACCGTATCCCTCTCCGCCCCGTACCTGCCCCTCCCTCTTCCCTCGCTGTCCCCCTCCATCGGCCCCACCTGCTGATCTCCGCCGTGGCCGCGTCCTCCATGAGGTTGTGGATGGGCACGCAGCCCACGCCCCGCAGCCAGCTCTCCATGTACGCCAGGCCCACGCTCAGGTTGTCGCGCAGGCCGCGCTCCGTGATGCCACCCGCCGCCAGCAGCTGGCCGCCGCCCACGTCCAGCAGGTCGGCGGCCGTCACCGTCACCTCCTCGCGCCGCACGTGCAGCTGGTTGGGCTGCGGCATGTGCCTGTCGAGGGGGACGGCGGAGGGGAAGGGAGGATGTCGGGGGGTGGGGGAGGGGGGGTGAGGAGCACGCGTCCCCAGCGCCGGCGCGCCTCTACAGCACCCACCGCAAGCGCATGCTAAGACTCGAGCTTACAAACACGCGAACGCCCCTCGCCCACGACCAAGCGCCGCCTCAGCCAGGTCCTGCTCCCTTGCATGCAACCGCCCATACACACACGTCGTGTGTCGGGTATGTTTTGATAATTACGAACACACGCTTCCTTCCCCCCTTCCCCCTCCTCCCTCGCCCCTCACCCCTCACCCCGCCTCACTTGTTGAACACCTCCAGCGCCACCTTGACCAGGTCCGGGTGCGCCACCCAGGTGCCATCGTGGCCGGCCACCACCTCCCGCTCCTTGTCCGTGCGCACCTGGGGGAAGCAGTGGGGGGGGGCGAACAGCGGGGCGATTTGACAGGTGGCATCGCGAGGACGTGGGCGCCATGTCGCCCCTCGTGCCCTGCCCAGCAACGCCTTCGAGGCCCTGCAAACACCCTCACCCACATCCCACAGCAACCCACAGCAACCCACAAGCAGCAGCACGCACCTTGGCCAGCGCCGCCGCGTTGGCGGCGGGGTCGTCCTTGATGGGGATCTGCGCCGCCATGCCGCCCATGGCGTGCACGCCGCTGCAGCAGGACAGGACAGGGAGGATGGCGGGGATGCGAGGGCGAGGGCGAAGGTGAGGGCGGGGATGCGAGCATTGGCACCGCCTTCCCGGGACCACGCCCTTCACGCCACCCGCGCACCTCCAGCCCCCTCCCCTCTTCCTGGCCTCCTTCCCTCTTACCCTCCCCACGGCCCCGGCCCTACCGCTTGTGGCACGTCTTGATGAGCAGGCGCACGTAGGCGGCCATGAAGGGCGAGGTCATGCCCACCGCGGAGCGGTCGGGCAGCACGAACTGGGCGGAGGCAGGGGCGCGGGGCGAGGAAGGGAGGCGGCAAAGGGGAGGCGGCAGGGGTCAGCGGGGCGGCAGGGGTCAGCGGGGCGGCAGGGGTCAGCGGGGCGGCAGGGGTCAGCAGGCCATCGGCGTGGGCTAAAGCCTGCAACTGCCAAGACTGCAGCTCGGGAGCAGGGGCGCACGGGTCGGTACCCCGCACCCCGTCCCTCGTCCCCCTGCCTGCCCCGGTCTGTAACAGGAAAGAGCCTGGCCCATCCCGCGGCCCCACCTGTGGGTGGTTGCGCAGCTTCTTGATGAACGAAAAGATGTAGTCCCAGCGCCCGCAGTTGAGGCCTGGGGGTGGGGGTGGAGGTGGGGGTGGGGGTGGGGCGGAGGGGCAGGGCAACGCGCGGGGACGCCTTCACAGCGCGGACGCGCCCGCAGGGGTGGTCCGCGGCACGGCTGGGAGGGAGGCGCATACCCCGGCCCCCTCCCTCACGCCCCTCAACCCCGCTGTCTGAGGGAATGCCGAACCTACACACCGCCCACACGTGCCTCCGCCCATCGCACCCCGCCCCCGCCCCCGCTCCCTCACCCGAGGAGTGGTCCCGCAGCTCAAACAGAATCTCCTCCATCTCAAACGCCGCCAGCAGCGTCTCGATGAGCACCGTGGCGCGGATGGTGCCGCGGGGCAGCCGAACCATATCCTGCCGGGGAGGCACGGCGGCAGGAGTCGATGAGGTGGCGGCGATGAAGGTAAGGGCACGTCCGGCCTTGGCCCGCCCGTGCCTCCCCAGCACCACGCCATCCCTCCCATCCGCCCCCGGCCTCACCCACCTGTGCGGCGCCAAACACGTCATTCCACAGCCTTGCCTCCAGGTGGCTCTCCATCTTGGGCAGGTAGAAGTAGGGCCCCTGCCCCGCAGCCAGGCTGGCGGCGGCGTTGTGGAAGAAGAACAGCCCAAAGTCGAACAGCGAGGCGGAGCAGGGCTCTCCGTCCACCTCAAAGTGCGCCTCCACCAGGTGCCAGCCGCGGGGGCTGAGAGGGGTGGAGGGCAGGGCAGGACGGGCGGCAGGCGGCGGGGTTGCAGCAAGGGGCATCACGGACGAGGAGGCGCGCAGGGCGAGTGCCCACGCGCACGGCCTACGCCACCCTCCCCGGCGGCCTCACCGGACCAGCAGCGTTGCCAGCTTGCCGTCGGTGCGCAGGCTGTACTGCTTGCCGTTGGGGCCGGTGAAGGAGATGGCGCGGCGCACCGCGTCCCTCAGGTTGACGTGGCCGTCCAGGTTGCCGGCCCAGGTGGGGGCGTGCGAGTCTGCGGCCGTGGGGAGAGGGAAGGCGGCCGGAGGCGCACATGGGGGGTTGGGATGGTGGGGGCTGGGACATGGGGGGTTGGGACATGGGGGCTGGGGCAGCGGGCGAGCGTGGAGGAGGGCGGGCCGGATGGTGGGGGCGGCTACGATTTGTAGGGGGGGCCATCGAAGGCGCGAGAAGGCGGAGCGGGGCAGGGGGCGGCGTCGCGACAACGACAACATGGGCAACAGCGTGCTGCTGGCGCCGTACCCTCGAAGTCGGCCATGAACTGCGTGGCGCCGCTGTTGAGCGCGTTGATGACCATCTTGCGGTCAACGGGGCCGGTGATCTCAACGCGCCGGTCAACCAGGCCGGGCGCGGGCGGCGCGCAGCGCCAGCCGGGCGACTCGCGCACCGCCTTGGTCTCGGGCAGGAAGTCGGGGAACCTGAGGGGATCGGGCGGGAAAGGCGGATGGGGGATGTGGGCTGGAGGGCGAAGGGTGGGTAGGGTGGTGGTTTGCCAGCTCGGACCAACGGGTTGCCGACTGCATGCCGACGGATGCTCCGACGCAACCGCTGCTAGGCGCCAGCCCCAGGCTCTCTA
Organism: Chlamydomonas sphaeroides; assembly: GCA_001662425.1. Taxonomy (NCBI): domain Eukaryota; kingdom Viridiplantae; phylum Chlorophyta; class Chlorophyceae; order Chlamydomonadales; family Chlamydomonadaceae; genus Chlamydomonas; species Chlamydomonas sphaeroides. The sequence goes on from BDDC01001546.1 coordinate 16,705, forward strand.
GTCTCAAGCGGGACGCCAGACACTCCTTTCCCAGTACCGGGTACTCCTTGCGACGTGTGCAGGGGTAAAGCGCTGGGGGCGAGCGACAACCGCATCGCCGGAACCACCGCTCACCTCCCGGCGTCGAGCTCCTTCTGCCGCGCATCGCGACGGGCGAGAAGCTCTTTCCGTCGAGGGTTGAAGATGCGGTGGAGGGTCGCCACGAAGAGCTGCGCCTCCTGGCTCAGGATGCTGGCATGCTCGGCCGCGACCGGGCCGAGAATGGCCACGCCGGGCACCGTCTGCACCGCCATTTGGGCTGTATAGGCTGTGGTTAGAGTCGGCAGAGCGCGGCAAGCAGCGTAAGTTTGAGGATGACTCGGTGACCTTTCACGCTGGTCGCTGCTCCTGTCCAGGGCTTGAGCGTGAACGCAGTCGTGATGCGCTTGTTGCGTGTGTACATCAGCCATCGGCCATCGGCATTTTGCCCAGCGGCATGGGAATTAACCGTAACTAACCGTTTGCTGACACGGCCGGTCGGAAGGGGCGGCACTTTGTCTTGGAGCGCAGTACTGAGAATCAACTTTAAACCGTATGCTACTTGCCAGCGAACCGGTGGCGCTGTAGGCGAGGCCGTGACCATGGTCGTTACGGGTCCCGACAGCACAGGATTACGCGCAGCGATTACGCGGGGGTGCAGTGCTGTGCAACACCAGCCCTGGGCCGCCCCAGCCAGGAGAGCGCGTTCCGGTTGAACGTCGTGGGCATATCCAGAGGGATACCCAGGGGCGCGAGGCCCTCTGGCAGGAAATTCAGGGGAAAGCGTTTCGAGCTCCGTCTGAGCTCCTTGCTAGTCGGGCCAGTCGGAGGGTCTGCATCAGCGGTCAGGCCAGGGTAAGGGCGATCGTCACGCCACGTCAAAGCTCAACCTGACCCCAACAGCATGTTGTGCGGTCTTCGTTGTGGCAGGCCCCTCTCCTGGTGCAGGCCCAAGCAGGCTGCAGAGGGTCGTGCCATACAGCCTAGCCGGCGGAGGCCGACGGACGGCTCGTCGCGAATGTGGCAGTGGCGCCGCTCCCCTGGGTGCCACAGACACGCGCACGAGGCACCCCTAGAATATGCATCGCTCGGGGAACCTGCTTGTAGGCCCAGGAGGCCTCCTGTGAAGGCCGCCTACTGCAGCTGGTGGGCGCTGACATCGACTGTCCGTCGCAGCGTACCCAACAAAAGCGTCCACACATGCTGGCACAGCTCGCTCGTTACACTGCCCTGGTGTGTATGTCTCCCGAGGCATGGACAATAGATGACATGAACTCGCCCTGCGCGCCTCCCACGCGGACGCACAGCAACAACCGGACCCTACACGGCAAGCAAGCAGGGCTTCTCTCTTGGACAGAGCCGTGCCCGCCCTGAATGGAACGACGAGCACAACGCAGTGTGGGCAGGCGCAGGTCCTCCAAATACACACGAAGGCGTCGCTGGAGCAACGGGAGTGGCGGCGCTCGGAGCAGCACCGGCTTTCCGGCCGCCAATGGGGCGCACCGCCGCCGCCGGCTTGCGCTCTCGCGGGAGGCCCCCAACAACCCGCCCGTCTGTCCGGCGCTCGCGTGCGCCACAGGAAAGATCCAGCCGCAGCAGGCGGAGCCTTCATACGCCGAAAGCAGGCCGAGCCATCCAAACGCCACAGCCAAAAAACAAAACGAACAAACAAGCAGGAAATCCACGCGAAATATGACTCAGGGCCCTTCTTGGCTCAACTCAGGGCACGCGCACACGCAGGCTCAGACAATGCTTCTGCCGCCGCCGCTCACGCGCGGCACGCTCCGGGCCGGACCCCGGCCCGCCCTCAATGGCGCAGGCGAACCAGGGGCCCGGGCCCCAGCGTCGATCGGCGGCTCCCACCACTCGCGTAGGAATCAACAGGGCCCGCTGCGTGGGCTGGCATCTACATGCCGCACCACCTCTTGACACGCGCCCCGTAACAAAGCACAGACCCCCAGATACACAATAGGTATGCTGATAGCATGCAAGGGAAGGTTTGCATGCGACGGGCCGGACATGTGCAGGGCGCTCCGCGGGCCAACTCGCCCGCTGGCAGCCGCCCTCAGTCCGTGCACGGCCCCCAGCCAAGGGTGCTTAAGGCCGCCCGCCCGCCATCCGAGCACGACATTCGGCCCGATGCCGACATTGGGTTACGTTCACAGCCCATCAAAAGGCTCCAACACGTCCGCAGGGAAGCCAATAGCCTACGGGCCCAGGCCCAAAGCTCGCGTGTGGTACTCTTGCGTCCTCGCAATCCTACTGTCGCAGGAGGGCCGTGGCCCCACCAACCGCGAAGGCCGCGGCGTAGGCGGCGGGGCCACCGGCCGCTGCCTTCTCTCTCCACCGCCACCCTCGCCATCCACGGCGGGGCCATACCGCACAACTCGGCGGCACACAGGCTTGCGTTTCACCACATCACCGCGTCGGCCAGAGCCGGCCCAGCGCACTCACGCCGAACGCTACCTACCACAGCAGCCCGAAACAGCTACGCCACAAGAGACAGGAACCGCGCACAGCTGCTACGCCGCTGGCGCGCAGCTTCGCCGGGTCAGCTCGACGCACGAGCGTAACTCTTCGTGCCAAAGGCGCCGCATGCGCGGCCATAAGTTAGGAGGCCAAATCGCCCCCATGACCAACACCTGCCGCCCAATGCGAGGGGCGCCTCGCAGATGGAGGGGCCGACACGCGCAAAGCCATATGGCCGAAGGTTTGCTGTGACATCATGTGACCACCACACACACGGGCCCGCGCCCAAAAACCTAGCATCCCGTCGAGAGGGCCAAAGTAAAGGCGTACTCACCAAGGCCCCCCGCACCAAACAACCAACCGCCGTTGACTCTTCCCTTTCCTCTGCTTGTGCTTCGTAAGGGAATGACGAAACAGACCGCAGCCCGGGACGGCCGCCGCCCAACACGGGCGGGCCGGGGCAGCGCCGCCGCTCGCAGAGGCGCGGACGCCACCCGCCTCAGCCCAGTGGCCGCAGCCAACACAAAAGGGGCGCCCCGCGCCTATATCCGCCGCTTCTCGCCCTGGGGGCCCTGGCACAGAGACGCCCATCGCATCGCATGCCTGCTCCTTGCCGCCCTCCAAGCAACAACATAAACGAAAGATGCCGCGCGGCCAGGGGGGAGCGCCCCGCCCAGAGGCGGCGCGCGCCCCGCCCGCCTGCGCGCGGTCCCGCCTGCGTGCCGCCCGCCCGCCGGCCTCCACAGCCAGCCGTCAGCAGGCCGCCGCTCCGGGGACCAATGTGCGAGCTCTCTCCTCCCGCGCATCTTCGCGGGCAATAAAAGCCCAGCTAGTGCCCTGCCACGCCCCGCAGCGCGCACCGCCGGCCTCCCCGGGCCTCCCTGGCCCCTCCGTCCAACGCATGTGGCAAGCCTAAACCTCGGTCTGCGCGCCCATGGCCACCATGAGGTGGCTCTGCGGGTGCTCGTACATGCCCCCGTGGCCGCCAAACACCACGGCCGCGGCGTGCGGGTGCACGAGGCCGTGCGGGCTGCCGCCGAGGTACGGCACGCCGCCCTGGCCCATGCCGGCGGCGGCCGCGGCTGCGGCGGCCGCAGCGGCGGCGCCACCCATGTGCAGCCCCATGCCCATGGCCATGCCACCCATGCCCTGCGCGCCTGCGCCCGGGTGCAGCTGGCGGCCGGCGGCCTGGGGGTGCATGTTCAGCGCCGCCAGCTGCGCCGCCAGCAGCGAGGGGTCGGCAGGGCCCATGCCGCCGGCGCCCATGCCGGCCATGGCGCCCATGCCAAAGCCGGCCGCCTGCTGCGCAAACTGCATGCCGCCGAAGCCGCCCTGGCCTGCGGCCGCCGCGGCGGCAGCGGCGGCGGCCTGCAGGCGCTGCTGCTGCGTGGTGGCGTAGCCGCGGCCGCCGCCGCCAGAGGCCAGCGCGCCGGCGGCGTTGCTGGCCTGCAGGCGCAGCGAGGCGCTGGCGTCGGGCTGCTGCTGGTATGCGGCCATGTGGGTCGGGGCTCCCACGAGGGCACCCTGCGTGAAGGGGACAGCGGCGGCGAGGACCACAGCGAGTTGGCGGGTCACGGCACGGAGTCGCCTGCCGCCTGGCTGGGCTCCCTTGAGCGCAAGCCCCTCCCGAGGCCCCACCTGCATCTGCGCCTGCATCTGCTGACTCTGCAGCGCGATCTTCTGCAGGTTAATCATGGGGTTGTCCTTGGGGTTGAGCCCGTGCCGCCGAGCAAAGGCGTTGCTCATGCGCGGCGCCGTGAAGCCCAGCATGCTGGCGGCCGCGTTGGGCTGCGTCAGGTTGAGCGTCACGCCCTTGCCGTTGGGGCCAGAGCCGCCGGTGCTCGAGCCGTTGCCGCCGCTGGCCACCTCCTTGGCGCTCACGTGCGGGTTGAAGGCGTTGGAGCCTGTGGCGGGCGGACGTGGTGGCCAAGTAGGGTTTGAGGCTAGGAGAGAAAACGACGGCGTCGTGGCGCAGACGTAAGAAAGAACGAACATCTTAACGGGGCAGCGGAGGGTACAGCAGGCGTGGGCCAGCGCGAGTGGGGTCTCACCGTCCTTGGCGGCCCCGTTGGTCACCGAGCCCGGTGGTGAGGGCGAGCCGTTGGCGCCTGCGTGGCTGCTGCTGCTGCTGTTGCAGCTGCTGCTGCTCCCTGTCGTTGTGGCGCCGTTGGCCGTTGCGTGCCCGGTGCCGACGCTGCTGGCGTGGCCGTGCCCGTGGTGGCTGTGGTGTGTGCTGTGGCCGCTCGGCAGGCCGTTCATCTGGCCGCTGCTGCTGCCGCACTGGCCGGCCATGCCCAGCACGCCACTCGAGTTGCCGCCGTTGGACACTAGCAGCATGCCGCCGGCGCCGCTGCTTATGGCGCGGGGCGAGCTGCACGAGGCCGCGGGACCCGAGGAGGTGCCGTCAGACGACACGCTCGGCGCCTGCAGGGCAAAGGCGAGAGGCACGATGAAGAGCATGAGCGCAACGACAGACGCGGTGGCGAGGAGCGGCGTGACATTGCGGACCCGAGTCACAGCAGCCACGCGCCGGCTCCCGACATCAGCACAAGGGCCGGCCCCCCACCCCACCGCCGCCGCCCGCCTTACCGGAATGCCCGAGGACGCGTGTGACAGCAACGCCCGCGCCTCCGGTCCGAGGACCGCCGAGGAGCAGCCGTTGGCCGGCACAACGGCGCCACTGTCGGCAGCCGCTGCGTTCAGCGCGAGCGCGGCGCCTGCCGACGGCAGCGCGCCGCCGCTGTTGGCAGCCAGCCCAGAGAGGGGCACCACGGGCCGCGTGAGGTCGCCGGGGCCGGGCACCCAGGTGTAGGTGGGGGCGCGCAGCTCGGGCAGCGAGTGCGCGAAGAAGCACACGGGGCGGTGGCAGTTGGCGCCGTCCTTGCACAGCTGCGTCCGGTAGCGCGAGGGGTGCAGCCAGCACTCGAAGACGCCGTGCGCGTAGGGGCACACGTCGCCGCGGATGCAGAAGCCCTGCGGAAGAGGTGCAACAAGGGCGGAGGGGAGCGGTGGGGACGAGGGAGGGCCAGGCCAGGGCGAAGACCCCCGTCCCATCCCCGCCCCGGCTGGCACGGGCCCAGTGCCCAGGTGCACACACCAAACAGCCATACGTGCCTGCTTGTAGTCGGGGCAGGCCAGGGCGCAGTACTTGAACTCGCGCGGGTCGCGGCGGCGAGCGTTCTCGGTGGGGTGCGCGAACGGGCAGGCGCGCCAGTCGTGCGCGTGGCGCTTGGAGCAGCGCAGCACCTGCGGCGGGCAAGGACAGGCGTCACAGCTTGGGGGCAGGGGCGGTATGGCGGAACACGTGCGTTGCAGAGGGGCAGAGCCATTTACATGCGCGGGAGGAGATTGGGTTGCTGGTTTCACTCCCCCCTGGGCCCAGGCCCCCACGCCGCACCTTGAAGTTAAACATGCGGAAGTCGTCGGTCGAGTACTCGGGGCGCGTCAGGTCCGTCGTGTTGTAGCCCGAGCCCTCTGCCTCGCCCATGTCCTATGAAGTGCATTGCCGGAGTGGGGAAGATGTCAGACCGGAAGGGCAGGGTAGGGTTGCTGCGCGGCTGCATGGGGGCGGGTGCCCCGGTATATCAAAGGCCCGGCTGGCTGGCTTGCCAACGCCAAGCAGCCCTGCCCACCTGGCGCATGCCACCGCGGAGCCCATCGGGTCCGCCGAAAGAGTGCATGTCCGTGCTCGAGCCGCTGCGGGAGTTGGAGGAGCCGTTGTGGGCATCGGCGTCCCTCATCATCGCCAGCGCCGTGGGAGCCTGCGACGACTCTCCCGCGATTGCCATCTGCGGAGATACCACCAAGGCAGCAAGTTCAGCTGCAGAACGCCCGAGGCAAGGTTAAGCGTGCCTCGTAGCGCCGTCGGACAAGCGGCGCGCGCAGGAGCACTAGGACCCGCACGGTAGCCGCACGGCAGCGGCTGTGAGGACAGCAGCAAGATACATTAAGGAGGACTTGATGCTAAGCAAGCCCCAAGAAGCTGCCATTTCGCAATCCGAGCTGGCCAATCGGCATTCAGGCCTTTGCTTACGTCGTAAGCTGTCTGGCCATCGGGTGCCTTGCGGCTCGGGTCGGCGCCTCTTGCGAGCAGGTATGAAAGGACGCGGAGAGACCCGGCGTGGGCTGCTATCATGAGCAGGGTCCGCTGCTTGACCGTGACCGACGTCTTCGTCGCCGCAGCGGCGTCAACCGGCTCTGATACGCCATCCGCAGACTCGCCAGCGGCCGCGTCAGCAGTCCAGTGAAGTATAAGGTAGAAATTGTTCAGCTTTGCCGCGTCCGCCTCGACGGCGGCCTCGACGGTGGAAAGCTTATCCGACACGACATCCTGAAAGAGGCTAGTGCTCTCGTGGAGGAGTGGCTGCGCGGGGCGGCCTCCGCCGGGAAGCAGGTAGTGGCCTTGCACTTCGCTGCAGTCGCCCATGGTTGCTCAATTGGTTGTACAGGATGGCTAGTCGCGGGACATTTGTGTGTTAAGGAGGTCCTGCCCTCGGAGAGGCTATGCCGATTAGGGACGCAATCGCCTGATTCGCAAAGCGCTGCTCGTCCTATTGCTCGGTTTCGCCAAGAGCCTCGCCCGGAACGCCTTGCTGGGTCCCTAAGCATTCATCCGTGCAGGCAACACAAGGTCTTCCAATGATTCGGAACAAGTCCGCGTCGCTGCGTTGCTGCGCCGTACAGCCTTCATAATACCTGCGTTTTGCGTTCTGTGAGCACATAAACCCATTCATATGTCAGTTCCTATCACCTGGAACCTGCTGGCATGGGCGCAGCGTAATAATCCGTGAAAGTCAAATGATGATCAAATCCTGACAAATCCTGACGCTTTTCCACACAAACAGTCGAGACTGCTCTGATGGGTTGCCAGGCAGCCGCGTGAGGTTGTCATGCTTAAAGCTAATCTGTGTGTAGCATTCTTGGACAACCGCCGGCCCGCGGGCCACCTGGGGCCCCCCAGCGTATAAAACGAAGCACACACCACGCAGCAGCACACACCACGCAGCAGCACACACCACGCAGCAGCACACACCACGCAGCAGCACATAATGGATCAGTCTGCCGCAGATCTTCGCGGACTTCGCTCGACACGGC
>BDDC01001547.1:5864-17393 GCA_001662425.1 Chlamydomonas sphaeroides
GTCTCCGGATTGTTGCAGCTGTAACAGCAGACGTACTTCTGGATGAACTTCTCAAGGAGTTCGGACAGTTTGCGCGTGTCATGTGCGCCGTTGACGATGGAGGTGCCGCTGCCCTTGTCGAAATTTGTCTGGGCGCCCAGTTCGCAGCCATAGTACTTCAGCACGTCTGTGCACGGGGCGTGGGGAAGCGGGCTCGCTGCGGGCATCGCAAAGCGTCCAGACTACTGGGGCGGCGCATACAGCCAGCTTACACTCAGGCGGTCGCTCAAGCGCCTTGGCGATCTCGACGTTGTTCACGACGTTGGTTTTGATGCCGTTGCCCCGGCCCTCAATCTGCGGAATCGCCGAGAATCGGTCGCTCCACAAGAATTCTGCCAAGCAAGCGCTGGCAGCACCAGACGCACTGACTGCTGTCGTGTCACCAGCTGTTTCGCCGCTCACCTTGGCCTGGAGCTTTGGCATTTTGTATCTATAGAACGCGTCATCGGCGTTCGCCGCTCCGATGTTCTGCATGATGCAAGTCCTTCTTGCAGCAGACCTGGGTCAGGGTCCAGGTAGGCAGGCCGGATACGAGGCCGCTGTCGGTGCAAGATGTGTGGCATGCACTTGAGTGCAGCAGAGAGCGCTGCGAGGCAACGGCGACGTGGGTATCACAAATGCGTATTGGCACCCTGTGAGACACGCTCGCTCTTGAGGTCCCTCGCCGTACACCACACACACAAACACACGATGCATGCGGCCGACCCGGGCGAGAGATCTTTGAGAGGGAGGCCACGAGGGCCTACACGGGCTGGAGAGACGTTACAGGCCCGCTTTGTGGCCGCGCACCCGCGCAAGAGGGGCCTGCCCCACGAGCATGCCAGCTTCCCTGGTCTGTTGCCTCCACAGGCCCCGCTTTGCCCTCTTACTGCCCAGGCAGTCTCGTCCTACCCAACGGCGTTGCGGAGTACGGCCGTGCTGCCTTCGTGTACTCGCTTTTATTTGGTACCCTACCTGGATGTAGTGCTATAACTACGGGCTCGCGCGCACGCGAGTAGGTGCAGTGACAAGGTATTCGCAACTCTACGAAAGAGAACATCACATGGTGCCGGCCGTGACAGCCCGCTTTCCGTTCTAGCCAAGGGCCCCCCCTGGTTCTGGCCTCCACGCGGGGTTTTCTTGAAAAATTCCGCTTTCCTATGATGACTCACACACTGGCCTTCGCGACGTCCTCTGCTACACGTTAGGCGGGGTGCCAGCCACTGGTCTGCCGCAAGCGTACTCCGTGCCTTACTCTGACTTCCACACTGGCCATTGAAAGCAATGGGTTGCGTCCTAGACGAGCCTGGCGCGACGTAAGGAGTGAGTCGATAGGGCGCCCTCCTGCAGCCTGGCTGCCAGCGGGGCCAGGAGCGGAGCTGCCTCGGCTTGGGACAGGTTGGGACTGCCTGGCGTAGAAGCCCTCAACGGGACTTCGCCGTACACTGCCGTATAAGCCCGCGCACACGGCGGGTCTGGCGTCCAGGACGGCAGTGGTGGACTGCGGTACGAGTTCGGCGTATTCACCAGCCAGCCCCCGGCCACAGGTTACATATTCAGTCGGGCGCAGCTGCGGCAGCTGGGCGCTGCCACCTCCGCCACGCGGCTGGGTCTGTCCGCGGGGCGAGTCGTGGGTGCACGCGTGCGCGCTGGACAGCACCGGCAGCCGCAAGTGTGCCAGCCGGAGAATGGCCATGAAGCCGTCACCGGCCAACTTAAACGGTGCTGCGGCCATGGCGCTGTAACGTTTCGTAGCCTAGCAATGTGGCCCCATACGGAATGGAGAAAGGTTGTCCCACCCAGCCGCCCCCACCACTGAGGCTTCTTGAAGCGTTGAAGCGCAGGCGCAGGCCACCCGATCGACTCGCGCCGTACGCCATAGGGCCGGCACTTGACTGGGACGCGACGCGGGTCCCTTCACTCCGAATGGCAGGCACCCCGGCCCCCGGCCTCTCGGCCTCGCGCTAGCACAAGCGTGCGACCGCTATGGCAACAGCAGCCGCCCAGCTAGCCAGGCAGGACGAGGAGGCAGGGCTCCACTCAGCCCCCGAAACCACCATGCTTCCGCTTGGCGGCAGGGGAGCTCCCCTGCTTGGCGGCGCCAGCTATGGCTGAGCTCGCCGGCCGCTTGCCGCGGCCGCCCCGCCCTGCAGCTGCCGCTCGGCCCCGGCCCCATGGTAATAGCTCAACACGGCTCCCAGGCGAGCCTCAACACGGCTCCCAGGCGTTCAGCGGGGGCTACGCCCACGAAGACGTGCTGCCAGAGGACGGGCCGACGAGAGGACGGCGGGCGGGGACGCAGGCGTAAACGGGGCGGACCTGTGGATGACGTGCTATGTGCAGCGTGAGCTACATCGGTCCAAGTGGTGATGGTATCGGAAGATACCGGAGCGTAAGCGGAGATAAACTCTTGAGCCCCGGCGATGTGGTGCCGGCCTGCTTGCCGGGCAGGCTTCAGCGAGCAGTTGCGCTCTGTAGCCAGAACCCAAGACGACGACCCAAGTCAAGTCGGTTACAGGACAAAGCCTGCCTCACGCAACACTATGACTGGTAAGGACTCGGGCCGCATGACTGCTTGTCAAACAGCCCGGCGTTGCACCCTCCCGGCCTCCCAATGGGCGCCTCGCCTCGCCCCTCCGATGTCGAGCACGCCGTCCTCTGGCTGGCCAACCTTGCGCCAGCGCGCTTGAAGCAGGCAGAGCAAACAAAGCGGTGCAGGTCGGGGCCGCGGCCTCGCACTTGCCGCACGGACCCTTCCGCTTGGGAGGCTGCGAGGGTAGAAAGGGCTTGATGGAGCGACGCCGTCAGGGGATGGTTGCCCGACTGGCAGCAGCTGCGATTTAGCCTGGTTGGCGTCCTCGTACAGAGGCTGCGACCCTCCTGTGTAGCAAGGCAACTTGGTCAGGTCTGGGGTCTCTAATGGTTGGAGCGCGCAATCTAGGTGCCGCACCGTTACCTGGATTATATAAGTCTCCGACGCATGCATACGCTGCCGCCCATGCTCCTGCTGCCGCCGCGCGCCCCCGCGTGCTCGGCGCTGCTGCCTCTTACGGCAACACCTTCGAACAAATTGTGCAAAATAAAGCGGCCCGCCGGGAGGACGCTGGCCCACTTGGCATCAAGCCCAGAGCAGGGACTGCAGCGCGGGCGCCCTGAGCTCGGGCATCTGGTGGGGAGACGTGCGGCACAACCGGCTGCCCAGGAGTCTTCGGAGGCGCCAGGGGCAGCCCGTCGGGCTTCCTCACCTGCCTCCCACTGTGCCATACCCACCCGCTTCGCACGGGCAGGTTTAGAAGGCCAACCACGCTATTGAGCACTGCCAGGCCGACCACGCTATTGAGCACTGCCAGGCCGACCACGCTACTGAGCACTGCCAATAGGAGGAATGAGGTCAGGGGCGCGAGCAGGACAAGGGGCACGAGCAGGACAAGAGTGTGTCGGGCGCACTGCATGGCCCGACAGCGAGACCTAGGAGCCCTTTGATAGCTGCATTTTTCACACGCACAAGCAATACGCCACAGGGCGCACACCTGCAGACGAAATAACGCGCCGTTAACCCAAAGGTACGCGCAGCGGCTCTGCGGGCGCCAAAAGCCTGGGTTTGAGCGCCACGACGGGTAGGTGTCGTTTGAGACTGCTGCCGCAGCTGCACCGTCCAGGCTAGATATGCTTGTATAACATAGCTCCTCATTCATCAAAGGTAGAGGTGCCTAGCGTAAAGCTTCGAACGTGCCGCAGAGCGTCCTCGCCAGTGTGCTACAATAATTGTCGTGTAGCTGAGTGTTTGCCTGGTGTTTGGTACGGTACCATTACTGTGCACCTATGGGCTATGGCCCGATGTCCTTGGCCCTCGGGCGCTCGGGGCATGGCCCGACCCCGATGCAGCCAAGTCAGAACCCGCTGAGTGCAACGACGCGAAGGTGACAAGCAGACTTTAAAGTTACTGGGGCAGCCATAACTCGTGATCAATAAGCTGTGCCCCTGAGCGGCCATGCCACCAAAGCTGTCGTTAGCCATCCAGGTGGAGCCGGAAGCTCCATCAAACAATGCCAACATGGTGAGCAAACCTACGCAATGAACTCGTTGAAACACGGCCACATGTCACCAACGGTGCCCGCTACATGCTCGCAGCAAAGCATTCGCATGAGCGATGACTCGCTCACGGTGCTCACGCAATCATACAATCCGGTCTCCTTTACAACAGAAGGGATGCGCAAAAACGACGGCCTGTTCTACAAGGTGAGCTTGTCTGGCGCGGGCTATGTCCGGCACGTACCACACCGAGCATCGCCCGGCGGGCCCCCACACAGATATGCGACAAAGACATCCGCATCCTCAAGAAGCTGGGACAAGGCGCCAGCAGCATCGTAAGCCACAGGGGAACGCGTCGTGCGGCTCTGGCCGGCAGCGAACGTGCTAAGCAGCAAGAAAGCCTGGTCGCAGGTGCATAAAGGCTTCTTCATCCGGGAGAACAAGTTCGTCGCTGTCAAGAAGATTAATGTCTTTGAGCGGGTACGCCGGTGGTGCCGCTGCCTATGTGTACCGTCCTCCCTTATCAGAGCTCGCACAGTGCATGACGTCAGCTTGCCGCATGTGAGCCGCCGTATCCTCTGCGCGCTGCTGCAGGAAACCCGGCATCAGATGCTTAACGACCTCAAAGCGCTGTGTGATGCGCCGCACAACGTGCCGGGGCTGGTATCCTTCTACGGTGCCTACCACGTACCCGAGAGTGGGCAGATTTCTATCGTGCTCGAGTATGTTGACGGCGGCTCGCTGGCGGACGTGCAGGCCAAGGTGGATGGGACGGCAAGGAGGGGCCGGTGGCGAATGGGCCAGTGGCCGGTGGGGAGGGGGCCAATGGCGGGGGTGGTCAGGGGCCCAAGAAAGGCCGATGTGTGCGGGAGGGGGCGGTGTGACGCAAGTGCAATGAGGCGCGGCGACTGCCGAGCCGCTTGCGCGAGCAAAGCAGCAGGACCGGAATCTCCCTCCCGCCCTCCCGCCCTCTCCCTCCTTCGTGGCGCTCTCGGCTGTGCTGGCGTGTCGGCAGCTGGGCGGGGCTCGGGCTGGAATGACGTACGACCACAAGCCGGCCGTTTGCACATGGCCATGTATGTCGGCTAGCGGCGAACGGTTGCCTTTCCCCCCGCCCCCACCTCCCAGGTGGGCGGCAAGATTCCCGAGGTGATGCTAAGTAAGATGACGGCCAAGATCCTCAAGGCGCTGGCCTACCTGCACCGCGAGAAGCACATGGTGTGTGGCTGCTGTGGCGGCAGCAAGGCCGGCGGAAGCGGGCGGGCGGAGGGGGAGGGCTCACGCTGTGCATGCGGCCCCGTACGCCAACCCACATGCCGCATCTAGCACCACGCAAATTGCCACCACCCAACAGGTGCACCGCGACATCAAGCCCGCCAACATCCTCATGTCCATCAGCGGCGAGCCAAAGATCACCGACTTCGGCATCAGCGCCTTCATCGACTCGACGCTGGCGCAGGTGCGGGTGGCTGCGATGGCCGCATCCCCGGCGCACCCGTCGCCGCCACTCCGCAGTGCGACGTGGGTGCTCAGGTGGTCACTGTGTGGCAGCCCACACTGGCGTTGTCGCCTAGCAAGCTGCGCCTCTAGGCTTGGATGGCCTGCAGCTGTTCGAGGACGGCTCTGGTATGCCCGCATGTCTTGCGGAACGCCGCTTTCATTCCCTTACGAAGAAGGCAGCACAGCCCTGCTACAGCTACAGCTACAGCTACAGCTACAGCTACAGCTACAGCGTATAGCTGACAGCCTCGCCATCGCTGCTGAACGTACAGGAGACAGCATCCGTTGGAGCGCAGGCTAGGAAGCGCAGTGGCTGTGGAGAGACCAGCAAGTAGCTGGAAGGAGCCGTGGCATGCCCCAGCCGCCAGTACCGGAGGCCGCACCCGTGTGGCCCCCATCTCCTGCGCCCCCAACCCCACCGCTCCCCGCAGTGCAACACGTTCCTGGGCACCGTGACGTACATGTCGCCCGAGCGCATCAACAACCAGGTGCGGCTGCGGGCGGGGGCTCGCAGCTCCGACAGCTGCCATTAGGCTATTGCGAGGACAGCTAGGTAAGAACCGTGGCGGAAGCTCATGGATCGCCTGGGGGTGGGAAGCGCAGCCGGCCCCACGGCACGTCACACACCACCGCCTCAGCATGCGGCGCACTACCACCGCCGCTCTCACCAGCCGTGATCACCGTGCTGTGCTGTGGCCCCAGGCCTACTCGTTTCCGGCCGACATCTGGAGCCTGGGCCTGGCGCTCGTGGAGCTGGCCACGGGCCGCTACCCATACGATGCCAGCGAGGGGCCGCTGCAGCTCATGATCCACGTGGGTCGGCCGGTGCAGGCGACTTTGTGTGCGACCCCACCCCACCCCACTCCACATACGTGCATGTACTGTGTGTGCTGCTTGATTACACGTGCATGCCCTGATGCAGCTGATGCGGCGGGTGGGCCAGCCCAGCCGTGACCCGCGCCGCCGCGCGCATGCTGCCGATTGCCCCGCCAAGTGCGCCCCCCTGGCCAATACTTGGCTGCCGCGTGCTCGCTGGTTTCGCCCGGCGCCCCTCAGGTGCTGCAGGAGGAGGCGCCGCTGCCCCCCGCGGGCGAGTTTAGCGAGGAGCTGCGTGACTTTGTGCGGGTCAGCCTGCAGAAGGACCCGCACCGGCGGCCCATGGCGGAGCAGCTGCTGACGCACCCCTTCATCACCAAGGTAGTGCGCCATGGCCGCGGCATGACTACATTGTTGCACTCGCGCGACATATGCGCGCAGTGCAAGTGCATGAGTAGGATGATGCGTTGAGCTGTCGCTGCTGTCGGACCTCCTCACGCATTCGGTGCTGCGGCACGGTGCGGGCTGCACTTGTGTGTATTTGCTGTATCGCGCCCGGTTGTTGTCCAGGGCGTCGCGGCGTCCCATCCATCATCCGGATGAGCACCATGTCGTCGTGTCAATTCGTGTCAACTCGTATCAACTCACCGCTTGCCTTCCCCCCTCCCCGCCGCCGCCGACCCCACCTGCACAGTACGCGTCCGACCCCGCCAGCCTCAAGCAGTTCATGCAGTGCGCCTTCAACCCGCACGACAAGCTGGACGAGATCTCCATCGTGTTCGCCTACAATTACTATGCGCTGCTCAACGCCGGGGCGCAGGTACGTACCGTACTGCGTGCATGCGCCTTGGCGGCTGCGTCCCGTTTGCCGCACGAGTCCCTGTTGGCCCTTCGCCCCGGCGCGCTCCCGGCGCTGTGCTGGAGCTTGCACGCAAGCTGCATGCTCACGGTTCGTGTTGGTCCTCCCGCACGCAGCGGCTCAAGGACCTGGCGCCGCTGTACAGCAAGCAATCGGTGGGGGCGCTGGCATGGTGCAGTCTTGGCTCGACGAGTGCGGCACGGGGCGCAGGCGCGAGGACCTGCTGCCCATGCTGTGTGCAGCAGCAGCGGCCGGCAGACGGCGCGTGCGGTGGCTGCTGCTGGCATGACGGGCAAACCCGCCTCGCGCACCCCACGTTGCGGCGCATCCGGCTGCCCTCCCTCGTTCACCTGGTGCCCGCTCCCCGCCGGCGCACACGCACCCGCCCCGCCCCCAGACGCTGCGCTACGACGGCGAGTCCTGCACGGGCCGCGACCCCATCATCGCCAAGCTCACGGGAGTGACGCAGATGCATGCGGGCTTCAAGGTGGCGCATGAGGTGGTGGACGTGGCGTCGCAGCCGCTGGGCTTCGTGAGTGCGGGGTGGAGCCACAGACAGGAAGCCGGGCGGCGCGGGCGGGCGAACCGGCAAAGCGGCCACGTGCACCCCGCAACTGGCCCGCAGGACGGCAGCGCGCTGGTAAACGTGTCGGGCCAGCTCGTGTCGCCGGCCGCCGGCAACAAGCCGCAGCGCTTCACCGAGGTGTTCGTGCTCAGCCAGATCCAGGTACTTTCAGGGTTATGAGTGCGGCATGTGTATGTACGCTAACATACGGCATTCTGTTGTGTACCTCAACATATGACGCAGTAGTCCTCCCCGAGGCTCTCCTGGCCGCACACCACCAGCACCTAGCGCGCCAGCGCCGCCACCGTGTTTGCCGCCCCCTCACCCGCTGTGTGTACGCGTGCGCCGCGCGCAGGCGGGCGAGTACTACGTGGCTCACCAGGTGTTTAGGCTGCTCAAGTAGCAGCGGCGGCCCACCCGCAGGCGCTGCGGTAGCGTGCTAGCCTAGCGCCCCGCGCCCACGGCTGCGCGCCCAGCGGGGCACCGCGCCCGCAGCAAGGTCCAGCAAGGTCCAGACAAGGCAGCGCCACGTTTATACGCATGCCTAGGTCGGAGGCCCGTCGGCGTGGCGTCGCAGAGGCAGGCAGCTAGCGGTTCCTACCCCCGAGTCGGAGCGGGTCCTTGCCCCCAGCGGGTACTCGTTGACGGTTCGTCTTTGTTTGTGTCAATGCATGCGGGCGGCATGTGTGATTGTGTGTTTGCATACATTTATGTTATACTTGGCCGGCTCAACCGAAGCAGCCCCAGCCGCACGAGGCTAGGCGAGCGCGTCTTGAGGGGCCTTGCCGCCATGGGCCTGTAGCTGTGCGTCTGTGTGTGGTCGCATCAGGGGGGCCGGCAGCGGGAATTGGTTCCAGCAGGCGACCAGCGGCCAGCTGGCTGTGCGGTCACCAGAGGGCGCATGCACATCAACCACGCTGTGCTGGCACCCTTTCGAACCGATGCGTTGCGCTCAAATCAAGTACGGTGGCGAAGGAAGGGGGTGCGAGCACTGCAGTGCACAGGTGGCCTGGGTGTTGGGGGCTGTGGGGGCCGCGGCCCAGGCACTGCATGAGCTACCGGTATGTACTGAAGCGAGGGGTGCCAAGCCCGCGCTTACACAAGAGCTTCAATAAACAACGAGCTTGGAAGTCCGAGTAATGACTCACCAGACCTGCGACCCCCGGGGCAGGGTCACACGCATTGCAACCCCAGCGGTCTTGCAGCGCGCGCCAACTGAGGTCCTCAACGGTGAACCGGCGTGGAGGCCTGGACAGCCCGCACGAATGGGTTAACGCCTTCCTGTAATCGGGTGGCACAGCTGCTGCTTAATCAGGGTTTGGGCCGCCTTAAAGAGTGGGGAGGGAAGACACGACTGTCGTCGGCTTTGAAGACCACGGATGATCTATGCGCCGCTTCTTCCCAGCATTGGGAGCTTAAAGGGAGGGTTGACTTGGTCTGGTCTGGGTGGCCATTTAATGGGGCGAGCCATGCACCCATGCGCAGCTGGGACAGGTATGGATGCTACGCATGCACTGCGCTTGTGCCTGTGGGCTTATCATGAAGTCGTGAAAGTATGAGAACCATCAAAGACTCACGCCGCCTTAGTAGAAGATGGCTTACCAGTGCGCCGCGGGGGAGATGGTGGAGGGACGTACTGGAATGACACGCGTCGTCGTTTGGGAGCGCGAGATGTTCCGTTGAAGTCGGCCGTTTCACATGAAGCATGCAGCATCGAACGATAGTTAGGAAAGCCTGCATTGCTTCGCCAGTTTGGCAGCGTTCACTTGCTGCCGATGACTCATAGCAGCTTTCTCGTACATACCCGCCACCTTTGCATTCGTGTTTTCTCACAGCATCGCTGCGCTATACGAGAATTTGCTGCGAGCAGACGCCTGACAGGTTGAGGCCCCGACCACAATGCGCACTTCAATTTCTCAAACGAAGCCAAACTTGGAATATCTGTAACCTGCGTAAACGTGAATTCATCGATAGCCCCTGCGTAGTTAGTGTACTCTGAGGCGAAAGTTAACGGCAAGCAAGCCACAGGGCCGAGGAAGGAGAAGCTGCGAAGCTGCGTACCTGAATGTGTAATCGCGCATTACTGAGCATACTGCGCTCGGGGCTCCAAGGTCTACAGATATTCCTACTTTGACTTCGTTCTAGCTTATCATGACTATGTGTAGAAAGTTATTAATGAGGGGCAGGGGAGCGTCCGTGGTACTTGGGGAGCATGTGTTTGGGCACGTGCCTCTGAGCACATGGCATTTGCAAGAGCTGCTGCACACATGGAAGCAGCTGCACTAAGGCTGAGACAGCGGCTTTGTGGTCGAGAGCTTGGCTTAAGTGATTCAAGCTGCCCAGGGGAAAACCAATAGAAATAGAAAATAGGAATAGGGGTACAGCGGGCTTGACCCGCCGTGATATAAGGAGGTAGGGTGACAAGGGGGCCGGAGCCCCCTACGCGCCTAACTAATGCCCAGGTCCAAACCAACACACCGACCTGTAGACCTGACCCTGGGTCCGAGCCAAACCCTCATTCACCGTTTGAAGCCATCTGCAGAGATGTGAAGCGCGCCGATAGCTTTGTCAAAATCCAAACTGCGAGCGCGGTACTACGCAAAGTTGGCCTGCAATTGCGCATGTCACGGTCGCGCACCCCAAATTGTAAGGTGTTTGATCGCAGCGACCTTCGACACCATACAACAACACTTTGTGCAATCGCTGACGCAGATGAGCAAGGAGCGAAGTTAAGCTGGACAGAGGACAGCCAATACCCAGGGCCCTGCCAACCCAGGGTCAGTCCCGTGGTGACCCGTGGTCGGTGTACAACCCTCTTTCACCGTTTTGGGCCGCTCCGCGAGCGGGCCGACACAGCGCAAAGGTTGCCAATTATAAGGGCAATTTGGGGGGGCCTTAGTTGCAGCGCTTCTGTGCGCAAAGTTGGCAATCAGACAGGCATGCCGTGCTTGCACGCTGGAAGTTTCCAACCGTCTGCTCTTAAATAATGAATATGCGATGCGATAGTGTTTAATGAAATTGGGCGCGCAAAAGAGCACGGGGCGACGAAGCTGCGACAAGCAAGTCGTCGCCGCCAAGTGATGAACGTCGCTTGGCGAGCGATACAAAGCATAGCAGCTTTCGCTTTCAATTGCGCTGCTTTCTGCTCCAGTCGGGCGCATCTTACAAAAACGACTTGCGTCGCCTCCGACGGCCTATCAGTGCGCCGCTTCTCCCTAGCATCCAGGGGTTGGGGTCGGGGGCACACGGGTGCCGAGGTGCGTGTGGGTTTCGTGTTGTGGAATTTCCGTTTACCAGCGTCTGGTAGAAGCATTTGCTGGAAATCATGTGCGTATCTGAATGCGCACTAGCGCGAGTGGCTGTGCAACGACGGTGCAGACAGCCATCCGCCGATCCACCTATAAAGTCACGACGCCTCGCGCACTTTACGGCGACGCAGCTTCCTCATGCCTTGACGAAAGCGATGCAGGCTGCCATCGCTGGCCTTTTCTTGCGATTGTCTGTCGCTCGCCAAACGTTTTGCGATTTGCAATTCTCTCTTGCAATTCTCTACTCGGTCGCCAACTTGCAGGCGATTCTGTCACTGTCCACGATCCGTTCGACTTCCGACCCTGGGTCGGCTTTCCCCCTGTTTACGTCCCACTAAAGGGCGGCGTAAAGCGGCACCTGACGGCGGCCGTGAAGCTGTCTGTGGGGAGGGGGGGGGGTTAATTTCCCTGTGGGGGTTTGTGGGTTGGGG
>BDDC01001548.1:3772-24253 GCA_001662425.1 Chlamydomonas sphaeroides
CTCTCCACCTGGGCCCTTGCACCTGAGCGCCCGCCTCGCCCCCACCGCCGCCCCACCTGCAGCACGCCGCGGTCCACGAACGCCTCCATGCGCTCCAGGATGCGCGGCAGCCGGATCACGCGCAGCAGGCGGTACATCTTGATCATGCGGATGACCTTGCCGATGCGCATGACGCGGAGCAGCTGGGGGGGGGGCAGAGCAGGCGGCGGCGACGGGGGGGCAGTCTGAGTCTTCTTGTTGCGCACGCTGGTTGATTGGCTCGAACGCGCAGTTCCGAGCAGCCCTCCCTCCCTTCCTGCCTCCCTGCCGGCCCAATGACGCCCACCTTGAGCATGGACAGGAAGCCCATGGTGCCGGCGGTGATGATGTCGTAGGGGATGACGCACACCAGGTCCAGCACGAACCAGGTCTTGAGGTAGTGGCGCGCGATGCGCCAGCGGTCGGTCACCAGGTGGCCCTTGCTGTCGTAGTAGGCGGTCCTGGGGGAGGGAGGGGAAGGGGAAGGGGGAGGGGGAGGGGGAGGCAGAGGAATGGGAGAGGTATGGTGAAGAGGGGAGGAAGGGCACCGCGTGCGTGTGTTTCTGCGCCAGGGTGTGGGGTTGCGGGCGAGCGGCGATCCTTGCGCTGCCAGCCGCCGGCCTGGGCTTGCGGCCGGGCCCTGCTCGCCCTCTCCCGCTTGCCTGAAGTTGAGGAAGATGTCGAAGGCAAAGGCCAGGTCCACCGACAGCTCGATGACGCCCAGCCAGTCGCCGTGCAGGATGTCGCCCTGCTGGCGGCACAGCAGCAGGAGCACGTGAGCCCGGGCTGGCCAGCAGCCCTCCACCGCGGCCGCTCCACGACCAGCTCCCTGTCTCCCTACCCCCTACTCCGCCCGACAAGCGCCGGCTGCCTCGTACCCACAGCCGTCCCCCGCCTCCGCCCCATGCCCCGCTCCACTTCGTCCGCCCAGCCGGCCCCACCTGCAGCCCGAAGCAGATGATGACGGGGCTGGCGAACAGCACCCAGACCAGCAGCAGCAGGATGAAGAGGTCCCAGGTGGTGCGGCCCTCGGGCCGGATCAGGCCGTACGCGTACAGCTTCAGCCGGTCCACGAGCGACAGCGGCTTGTCGTACTCGTCGTCGTCGCCTGGGGAGGGGGCCAGGGAGGGGATGGAGGAGGGGGGGAGGGTCATTTGCAAGACGGGGATGGGGGAAGGAGGTGGGCAGAAAGAGCTACTGTCCATCCGTGAGTGTTATGCCGGCCGGCATGGGTCCTGGGTCCGAGGTCCCCCCCCTGCCAACTTCAAGGGCATGCCGCTGCGCAGCGTGATGCGGTGAGTGAGGACGGCCATGCAGCTTGACGGCACGGCTGCGTGGGGCGCAGCGGTGCTGGGTGGCGGCGGCAACAACCCGACATCTGACCCAGCCCAGTTACCGCATCCCACCCCAGCCCCCCAAACGTGCCAGCCCCACAACTCCAGCCCTACGCCGCACATGTGCTCATGGACCAGCCCCTGGATGCACCGACCCACATGGCGCCAATCAAGCCCGTGTCACCCCACAACACACCCACCGATCATACGCGGCTGGTCGGTGTTGGGGTCAATCACAGCAAACGCCGCCGCCTCCTCGTACGCCGACAGCTTGCCGCTGCCTCCTCCTGCTGCCGCCGCCCCCTTGCCGCTTCCTGCCGCGCCATGCAGCAGCGCCAGCCGCGACAGCTGCCGCCCGCCACCCACGGCGTCGTCCCCGGGCCCGGGCCCGGCACCGGCCCCGGCGCCCGCCGCCGCGGCTGCGGCCTGCGCCAGCAGCGACTGGCGGGCGAAGCCCGTGGGCCGGGTCATGAGCAGCTCGCTGCCGCGCCTGCGCAGGGAGGAGGGAGGGGAGGCGGGACACAGGCTGTGGCAGAAGATGTGAGAGCCAAAGGGCTTTGCTGCGGCCAGGGCTAGCAGCCAGTGGAGCGCACAAGGCCCGTGGGGCGGGCCATACGCTCGCTGCCGCAGTGACAGTGAACAGGTCCCACGGCGGAGGTAACAGGCGGGCAGTTCCAGGTGCCGCCGCGCTCCTGGAACTGCGTGTCTCGCCGCGAGGGCAGCCCCGCTGTGGTGCGGCCCACCGCCCTGCATGGCCAAAGTCTTGATCTGTGTGGCGCGGTGCCGCATACCGCAGCCCGCCTGCCCTCCTCCCACGGCCCGTGTCGCCCAACCTGCCCTGGGCCCTACGGCCGCCCAGCCCCGTCGCCCCACACCTGCTCGCCGTCCGCATGAGCGCGGGCTCGTTGAGGATGGCCCAGTGCGAGCTCTCGGCCCTCGCGCGGTATATCTCCACAAGGCGGGGCGGGATACCCGCGAAGTGCCTGGGGCGGAGGGCAGGAGGGCAGGCAGGCAGGCGGGCGCATGGAGAGGCGTCGTCACGAAATGAAAGGGAAGATCTGCATGCCGGCCAGCATACCCGCAAGACGGACCTAGTCGGGCAAGGGCATCCGCACAGGACGGAGGCAGCTGGCAGCTTGCCCAGGCGCCCTGTGGTGCTGCGCGGTCGCAGCTGGCGCCTCCCAGGGCCGCGCTGACCTGATGCGGACACCCCGCCCAAACTTCCCGCCCACCACCTCACTTGACGCTGGCCGTCTCTGTGGCTCGGCCCGTCCCCGTCTCGCTAAGCGACCGTTGGCTGGTCCGCCGGCTCAGCGACGGCCCGCCGCCGCCACCTGCCCGTTCGCCACCCGGCAGTGGCGACCAGAGCCCACTGGGCAGTGCCTCAGCGCGCGGCGACAGTGGCACCGACGGCGACGGCGACGCCAGCGGCGGCGGCAGCGTTAGCGACGGCGGCGACACGAAGTCGCACGAGAGCCGCTGCCGGCCCGGCACCGATGCGAACAGCGCCGACACGGGCCCCAGCCCGCCGGGGCCCAGCCCCGAGGAGCCCGCCGGCGGCGGGCCCGCGGGCTGACCCATGGGCCCGCCCACGGAGCTGCGGCCCAGCGCGCCCGACATGGACGGCTGGTGGCTGGGCGGGTGCGAAAAGGTCTGCGAGTGCGCCAGGCTGTGCCCGTGCCCGTGGCCGTGCCCCTGCGCATGGCCGGGCCCGTGCGCCGGGAAGAACGGGTGATGGTGGTGGTGTTGGTGGTGCGGGTGGTGGTGGTGGCTGTGGTGCCGGTGGTAGCGCTGCCCGCCCGCGCCCTGCTCGCCGTGGCCGTAGCCGTGGCCATTGCCGGCGCTGGCGCTGTGGTGCAGGCTGCGCTCGCCGCCCGACACCGACGCCGACGGTAGGCCCAGCGACGCCGCCGCCGCCGCGCCCATGCCGGGCCCCGGCTCCTGGCGGCCGTGGCGGCCGCGCTGGCCGTGCCAGTGCAGCAGCAGCGCGGCGTCCGAGGCGGCGGCCTCGCGGCCCCATGAGCCGCCGGCGCCGTCGGGGTCCGAGGTGTCAGGCCCCAGCGAGCGGGTGCGCCCGGCGCTGCCGCCGCCCGTGCTGTACCCCTCCTCACGCCCCTCGGCGTCATCCTCGGATCGCAGCAGGTCCGGCATGTGGGCCAGCGAGGGCATGAGGTCGACGCGGCCCAGGTCGTGGTGGGACGAGCCCGAGCCGCGGCGGCGGCCGCGGCCGCGCTCCGCGCGAGGGCCGGAGCCGTGAGCCGAGTCTTCCCGGGCGCCGCTGGCGCCGCGGCCGCCGGGCGGGCCCAGCGCGCGCGTGGCGCGCGGGTCCTGCGCGGCACGCGGGAGTGCGAGGCGGTCAAGGAACACCGCATTGGCATAGGGAATGCGACGGGCGCCAGCGGTGGGCCTGGCGACAGGAGGAGTTGGCGGTCGCCCCGGCCACCTGTGAGCTGCGCCCTGCCGCTGCCCCTCGCCGGCACGCAGCCCCCGCTCGTTGCAACCTGCCCGCCTCCCGTCCATGTCTGCGGCCGGGGGCGGCTGCCGGCCCACCTGCCGCCTGTCCTCCCGGCATGCTGGCCCTGGTCCCCTTGGCCCTGGTCCCCTTAGTGTATTCCTCATTACGCAGCTCCTCGTCCCTGCACACCCTTCCACCAATCGCCGACATTACCTGTCCCTCTGGCTGCGGCTGCTGCTGCTGGTGGCTGGCCGCATGCCGAGGTGACAGCGCCCGCCGCCCGTCGCGGTCCCTGCCCGCGCCGCCGCGACGCTGCCCGCCCTCCTCCGCCTCGCTGTCCGCATCGTCCTCAGAGCTGTGCCCGTGCCAGCCGTCGGTACCGGCCACGGCGCCCGCGCTCGCGGCCGCCACCGGCGGCGCCGAAGCCACCCCTTTGGGCCCTCGGGCGCCGAGCCCTCCAGCCACCGCCCCAACCAGCGGCTCCTGTGTGCCGAACTGTGCGAAGGGTGTGTTGGGTCGGCCACGTCCTCGCACCCCG
The DNA here is from genome assembly GCA_001662425.1 of Chlamydomonas sphaeroides. NCBI lineage: Eukaryota > Viridiplantae > Chlorophyta > Chlorophyceae > Chlamydomonadales > Chlamydomonadaceae > Chlamydomonas > Chlamydomonas sphaeroides. The sequence continues at coordinate 8,118 of BDDC01001548.1, forward strand.
GTGGCCGGCTCCAACTGCTTCGCCGCTGCAACCTCGGCGGCGGCGGCGGCGGCGGCGGGCGCCTCCGGCGCCGCTGCAGCTGCAGCGGCAGCTGCTGCTGCGGCGGCGGCACGGCGGGACTTGGCGCGCTGCAGCCGGGCTCTGGCGGCCAGCGAGGCGCGGCTCGGGCTGCCGCCGGCCGAGCCCTCGTCCGAGCTGAAGAGACTGCCGTCGGAAATGTCCAGCGGCGGCGGGGCCTGGTGGCGGCGGTCGCTACCGCCGCCTCCGGCGCTGTGATTGGGTCCCGGCGCAGGGCTGAAGCGCGAGCCCATGTTGCTGCCGCCGTGAATCGCTGCAGTGTGGTGGGCTTGGTGCTCGGCGCCACGGAGGCTGGCGAGGCCGCCGCTGCCGCCAGCGATGGAAAGCTCAGTCCGGGAGGCGCCCAGCGAGGGGTGCCGGGCGAACTCGAACGAGCCTAGCTTCATTAGCTGTGGTGGCGCCACGGCAGCAGCGGTAGCTGGCGGCAGAGTTGGGTGTGCGCTGGTGTGCCCTCCAGGCGCTGCCGGTGGGTGCAAGGATAGGATGACGGGAAGGGTTATTGGACGCTATGGTTGTAGGGTCAGACACAACTGCGAGCGCAGCCGTCAACCGCACGGCTCACCGCTGCCGGAGGGGGCTGGCGCCACGGACGCGGCAGCGGCTGCTGCTGCATCGTTGACTGCTCGCTCAAGCGAGTCAAAGCGCTGCTTGACCCTGCAGGCCATCAACCGGATAAGTCAGGCGTGTGGAAGGGGTGGCACCACCACGTGGCCCGTGTCGCCGACGTAACAGATGAACATGCCGCCTCTTACCAGCGTCGATGCTGCTCGTCCTGGATGCGTTGGTCAGTAAACTGACGCAGCAGGACATCTTGCTGGCCGCGCAGGGCCTCCAGCTCCTGCAGCAGCTGCCCCAGCATCCGCTTCATGCTGATAGCAGGCGACTCGCTGTCATGCCGGTTCAACGAGAAGGTCTCCCGTCGTCCCGGCGTCAGGAGCGGGGAATCCATCATCTGGTCGTCGTCGCCGTGGGCTGCACGAGTTGTTAATAAAGCAAGCTAGTCATCTTTTCTTGCTGTCTGAGCGGGGCCAAGCAGGCAGGCGCTTCAGAAGCCTGCGAGTCAGCCACCGGTGGCATCATATTAACGTTCCTAGACACCTCTAAATGATGTTTTGAAGTTATCTATGCAACTAATTGGTTGTATTAGAGGCGCTTGGGGCAAGTTGCAACGTTGGGCATCCATCGCTTGGGGAATGACAAAGTTGTCCACAGCGTCTTGCGACCACCAGTAGTACTAGGGCTATCCACACATGTACATCGATATGTTATAATGACCCTTTGGGTGGTTTGGGACAGGTGGCGCTCGCGCGATGCACTTGCAGCGTTTGGCGCGCGTTCAGCAGCTGTTGCGCGCGGTCACGGCCATCCTCAACGGTGAGTGCCGCTCTACTCTTCGGCTCAAGGGATGCCTCGCCTGGCCATACGCCCGTCACGAGCCGCGTGCGCGTGCAGATGCCGCCACGGCGCGCCCCACCAGCAGCGGAAGCCCTTACGCGGCCTCACGGAAGTGGTACGCCTGGGCGCAAGGGCTCACTTTGTTGTGATGGCTGACGTGCACATACCCCATGTAACAGCCGGCCGACGTCGTCGACGGGGGCCGCAAACGATCTACGCATGGCACATCCAGGAGCTGCAGATTGCAGCTTCAGCAGTGCGAGCGCCGCCTCCGCCTCCGCCCCTGCGCCAGCACGGCACACAGCAGCCCCAGAACGCACTGCCGCCACGGCGCTGCTGCCGCCGCCGCCGCTCCTCGCATCACGAGGCGGCCGCGGCGCGCTGACGGCCGCCCTCCAACACCCTTCTCCAGCGGCACCCCACACGGCACGGACCGCTGCTCCCCTTCCATCAGCGGCCTGCGCTCCCGCCTCCCAAACCAGCGCCCGGCACCTAAGCTCCAGCTCCGGCTCCAGCAGCCATGGCTGCAGCAGCCCTCGGCAGCCGCGGCAGCAGCACGGCCAGGGCCAGCGGCGGGCCGTGTCGCCGCCGCGACATAGCCGCGACCACCCGCACCAACGCCAGCCACGCGAAGGCCAGCAGCGCCGTCACGATGCGGTTGCTGAGGGTGCGGAGCCCCGGATCCGGAATCCCGGATCCAGCTTGGACGCCCTGCGGCGGATCGACAAGGTCCAGGAGCTCAAGGAATGGCTGGAGGGGTTGCCGACGGACGACGGCGCCGCCGGGCCCGGCCGCCGCCACGGCGACGCCACCACCATCGCGGCGCCGCCGGCCTGGGACGCCGCCACGGCGATCGAGTTCGTGCGGCGGGTGGCGGCTGTGCGGGTGCCGGACGGCGCGGTGCGGGCGGAGCTGCTGGCGGCGGCGGCGGCGCAATGGACAGCGCAGCACGCACCGCCGGAATTGCAGTATCCGGAGGCACGGGGTCCAGCAGGGCCGCTGCGGCCGGCGGCGCCGTCAGAGCTGCTGGGGGCGCAGCGGCTGTCGCCGCCGCCGCCGCCGCCGCCGCCGCCGCCGCCGCCTGGTGACAGCCCGCCGACGAGTGCTGCAGCCCCGGCGGCGGACGCGGCGGCACCGCTGCCCGGGGCAGGCACGCCGGTGACAGCCGAGCCGCTCGACGCCGCTGCCGCTGGCGCAGACGCTGCCGTCACGGCCACGGCGGCGCCACCGCCGCAGGAGGCTGGCGAGGAGCGCCAGCCGCCGTCGGCGCCGCAGCCCGCCGCAGAGCTGCAGGCTGAGCGGCGTCAGCAGCTTATGGCCTTGAGGCGGCAGCTGAATGCGATGCACCACCGCGTCCGTGAGGCGCGCGAGGCCGGCGACGCGCGCCTGTGCGCCGAGCTGCGGCACGAGCAGGCGGCGCTGGTCGCTGCGAGGGACGAGCTGGAGGCGTGCATGCGGCGACGTGGCGAGGAGGCGGAGCCGGCGCCGCTGCCCGCGGATGCGGCGGCGCTGTGGGCGGAGCTGCAGGACGTGCGGTGCAAGGTGAAGGTGGCGCGGCGGCGGCTCGGGACTGTGTTCCAGCTGCTGGACAAGTTGCTGGCGTCACGGGAAGGGGACTACAGGGGACAGCAGCGGCAGCAGCGGTGGGGCGAGCAGCAGCCGCAGCCGTGGCCTTGGCCGCGGCAGCAGGAGCACGATGAGCTGATGGAGGAGCGCAACGCGCTGAGCGCGCGGCTGCGGGAGCTGAAGGCTCGTGGGCGCGCGCTGCGGCAGGCGCTGGGGCTGGAGGACGCGGGTGGGGACACGTATGCGGGCAGTCAGGTTGTGATGCAGGCGCAGGCGCAGGCGCAAACGCAGGCGCAGGCGCAGGCGCAGGCGCAGGCGCAGGCGCAGGCTGTGCAGGGGCAGGCGCAGGCGCAGGCGCAGGCGCAGGCGCAAGCGCCAGAGCGGCTGCACTCGCCGCCAGCAGGCGCAGCCTCGCCGCAGCCGCAGCCGCGGCCGCAGCCGCAGCCGCAGCCGCAGCCGCAGCCGCAGCCGCAGCCGGGGCCGGGGCCAGGGCCAGGGACGTCGCCGCCGGACTTGGCCAAGCTGACGGTGCAGCGGCTGCTGCTGGAGGAGCGGCTGGAGGCGCTGGAGCTGCGGCGGCGGGCCGCCGATGCAGCCGCCGCGGACGGCGCCGCCAAGGAGGAGGCCGAAGGCGCCGGCGGCGGCGCCGGGTCTGATCTGGTGGCGGCGCTGCAGCTGGAGACGCAGCACAGGCACGACGAGCTGGTGTGGGTGGAGCGGGAGCTGCAGAGGGCGCGGCGGGAGCGGGCGGCAGCACGCAGCGCTGTTGTCGAGGCGCGGCGGGAGCCGGGCCCGGGCCCGGGGCAGGGGCAGGGGCAGGGCGGGCGGGAGCCGACGGAGCAGGCGCTGGCGCGGCTGCAGGCCCTGGCGCTGGCGCCCTCGACGCCGCAGCAGCGCGTGCAGCGGCAGCTGGAGGCGGCGCTGGTGGCGCTGAGGCTGCGGCTGGGTCCCTACGTCGACCGCATCATGCAGGTAGGCGGCTGGGGCTTGAGGGGTGTGCCGGAATGCTGGCGGCAGCTGGGGCTTGGTGCCTGCACCGCTGCCGCAGTCCCGTAGCAACACAGGCCAGGTCCGGCGCTCAGGGGCGGCCGGCGGCCCCTTGACAGGGCTCAGGGGTGACCGCCGCCGCCGCCGCCACCCGGGCGCTCGCGCAGGCCAAGCAGGCTGGTGACCGCAGCCTGCACCGGCAGCTGCTGGCCGAGGAGAAGCAGCTGCACCGGGAGCTGCGTGGGGCCCGGAAGCAGCTGGCGCACGTGCAGATGGAGGAGGCGGAGGTGGCCCAGTCAGCGGCGCGGCGCGCGGCGGCTTGGCCCGTGCTGGCGGCGGCGCCGACCGCCGCCGACGCCGCGGCGCTGCTGGCGGCGATGCGCCGCTGTGCCAGCGGCGCCGTCGACCCCCGCGTCGCGTACGCTCTGTCGGCGCCGCACCTTTTGGCCTGGGCCAGCGGCGCCGTCGGGGGGCACGGCAAGGCCGCCGCCGCCGCCGCCGCCTCTGCCGCCGTTGGCCTAGGAGTCGAGCTGGCCCGGGCCGGACTTGCGCCGCCGCCGCTGGCGCCGCCGGAGGCGTTCGTGGTAGGGCGCCGCGTGATCAGCGCCTCCTGGCGCGGCGCAGCCGTCGCTCTGGCATCGCTGCGCTTCGACGAGCCACGCGCCGCCGCTGGCGGCGGCACGCAGGGCGCCTCGGCGGCGGCGCAGCTGCTGACGGAGCTCGAGCTGCTGGTGCCGGCGGCGTGGGCCCGGGAGAGGCGCGAGGGCAGGGAGCCGGAGCACATGGCGGCGCCGATACTGAAGCAGCTGCGCGGATTGCTGGGGCCCGGCTGGCCCGGCGCGGGAGAGCTGAGCGCCGCTGAGCTGGCGGCGCTGGCGGCGCGGCTGGAGGCTGTGGAGGCGACGGAAGCGGCGGAGGCGACGGCGGGCGGGCACGACGCGCACGCGGGGCTGCGGGTGGGGCCGTGGTGGGGCTGGCGGCGGGCCGGCAGGGGCTGCAGCGGCGTCGCGCGCCTGGGTCAGCTGCTCCAGGCCTCACGTCTGCTCATCGCAACAGGGTGTTGCAGCGCTCCTGCCGCGCGGCTGCGCATGATGTGTGTTCGTAATAATCAACATATGCCAACAACAATAATCATGTGTGCGGCGCCTCGCCGGCTGGCCGCTCCTGCCGCACCCCTGCTCGCAAGCGAATTCGGAGTTGAGATCAGAGCGGAGTCCAGTTGGAGCCTGGTTGCGTCAGTATGCTGAAATTAGCGCTCCTCGCCCGTGCCGACACCCCCCCTGGCAGGCATGGCTCCTGCCGCTGGCACGGCAGCAGGCGGCGCGGCTGGAGGCGATGGTCGCCGTGCCTGGACCCAGCGCTCGGACAGCACCTGACTCTCGCGCCAGGCCACTACTGGGTCACCAGGCCAGGCCGGAACCTGGATCCATGGCTGAGCCGCAAGGCGCCGCCGGCCTGGATCTGGCGGAGCCTGGATCCGCGCCAGGTCCCGAGCCCGACTCGTTGGCCGGATCTGGTTCGGTGCCCACGCACCCGGAACGCAACGCCTCCTCGCCGCCGGGCGCCGCCGCCCTGGCGCAGCAGCTGCTGCTGACGTCGCGAGCGTTCCTGTCACTGGCGCCACCGGTGCGGCCGGGCGGTGCTAAGCTGACGCTGCGTGACGTGGCTCGGCGCTGCGCGACGCGACGCGATGCGATGCGATGGAGGGGCCACTGCTGTTGCGCTGTTGCTGGTGTGTCCCGCCGCTGGTCTAGGCGCGGCATCTAGGCGCGTGCACGCACGCAAGAAGCCCGCATCACCGCGCGCTGCCCTGAGGCCAGCGCCCTCCCCCCTCCCCCCGTCCCCGGTGCCTGCCTGCCTGCAGCCGCACCTCGCTGAGGAGGCCTTCCGCGAGGCGCTGCAGTGGTCGGCTCGGCTGCAGGTGCGGCCGTGCGCGTTGAGGCACAGGTGAAGCACAGGTGGCGCTGGTTGCCCTGGGCTAAGAAACACACGAAGTCAAGAACCTGCGCTGGGCTGCGCTAACAGAGTCAACAGCCTGGACATGCCTCTCTGTGACTCCGTCTGGTGCGTGCCTCCCTCCCTCGCCGCCGCTCACCCGACCGCGGGTCCGCAGGAGCGGCTTGGCCGGCTGCTGCTGCTGCTGCCTGGCGGCAGCCACCCAGACCCCGAGCAGCAGGGCCTGGCGCCGCCGGCGCAGGGCTCGGCATGGAACCTGCCGCGGCCCATGCTGGAGGCGCTGGCGGCGCCGCTGCTGGAGCTGCTGCTTCACCCTCGCAACGCCGCGCCGCCGTCGGCGCTGCGCGAGGCCGCGGCGGCGCTCGTAGCGTCCGAGCCGGCGGCCCGGGCGGCGGTGCCGCCTGCCCTGCACGCCATGCTCCTTCGGCGGCTGGCACCGGTGCCGCCGGACCTGGCGCCGGAGGCGGAGGCGGCGCCGCCGCCAAAGGGCGTTCCGCCGCCGCCGGACGTTGCCCCCGGGGACGTAGACTCTGAGCCGCAGCCCTGGACGATGCCGCTTGAGCCCAGGGCCGCCGCCATTCTAGCACAGGAGCGTGCAGTGGCGGCGGCGGTGGCCGCGGCGCCTGAGCTGCATGCCGGCGGCGCCGCCGCGCCGCTGCCGGCGGCGCTGGCATCCGTGGTCGTTGAGCTGACGCAGCACGTCCGCGACGACCTTGACCACGCGCGCTCCCGGCTGTCGCAGACGCAGCTGCCGCCGCCCGCTCTGGACACTGCGGCTGACGAGCCGGCGCCGTCTTTGCTGTCTTCGTCGCAGCGGGACAGCGCCCTGGAGCTGTTTCAAGCGGCGACGGAGCTCGCCGCCCGGGCCAGCGCCGCCGCCGCCACCGCCGCCGCTGGCGAGGCGCCGTCGGCGGCGCCGCAGACGGCGGCGGCCGCCGCAGAGCTGGCGGAGGCGAGCGCGGAGCTGGCGGCGCGGCGAACGCCGGAAGCGGACTTGGACCTGTCCTTTGCAGTGCAGATTGGCCGAGGGTACGGCAAACTCGGACTCACGGCAGCGCCGGAGGCGGTGCTGTGCGCTGCTGCGCGCGGCGCGGAGCGCGCCGCCGCCGCTATCCTCGGTGCGCCGCCGCCGGCACGCCAGGTGGCGCTGCAGAAGGCGGCGGCGCCGCTGGCGGCGGCCGCAGAATTCCTCGCAGGGCAGCTATACGACGCGCCGCCGGCGCGGCGGCTGGCGGCGGCGCTGCAGGCGCTGCTGCTGCAGGCGCCGGCGGCGCCGCCTGGCGACGCGCCTGCTCCGATGCTGCCTGGCGTCGATGAAGCTGCGGCGGCGTCGCAGCCCGAACTGCTGCGCTTGCTCTGCGCCGCCGCCTGGCTATCGAGCGTGCCCGCAGCGGGCACTCCGCTGCGACAGCTGGCGGAGGCGGCCGGCGGCGCCGCCGCCGACGGCGCCGGGGCCGCTGCGGACGCAGCTTCCGGCTCCGCCGTCGACGGCGACGAGGCTGACGTCGCGGCGCGGGTGCTGCCGCTTGTGCGGCTGGCGGCGCGGCTGGCAGAGCAGGGCGCCGCCGACGCCGCCAACGCCTCCGCCGCCTCCGGCAGCGTCGGCGCCGACGTGCTGCCGTCCGTGTACGCCCTGACGACGGCCTGCTGGAACGTCGGCTCCCTGCCGCCGGAGATGGACCGCGTGCTCGCCACGCTCGGCCTCCGCGCTGCCGTCGCCGACTACGCCGACGCGGCCGTCAGCGCGGCCTCTGCAGCGGCGGCGGCGCCCGGCGCCAACGGCGGCGGCGGCGGCAAGCGCGGCGCCATGCTGCGGCAGCTGCGCATGACGCGCGCGCTGGCGGCGGCGGGCGGGCCGGCGGCGGCGCAGGGGTGCGTGCCGTTCGAGGGTCGCATGCTGCTGGCCATCACCTGGCTGGACCAGGGCGCCATCTCCGCGCAGGAGGCGCTGGACCTGTTTGTGGGCGAGCTGCCGGCCGTCATCCCAAAGCTGCGAGACCCGGACCGCATCGCGAAGCTGGTGCGGCTGCTGGCCGCTTCGCCGCCGGCGGCGGCAGCGCCGCCGCCGCCTGGCCCGGTCGTAGGGAGCGCGGCCGAGGAGGCCGTGGCGGCTGAGGAGGGCGGGTTGGAGGGCGGGGCGGGGGTGCAGGCCGGCGCGTCCGGCGACGGCTGGCCGCACCAGCAGAGGCCGGCGGCGGCGGGAGGAGCAGCGCTCGGCGGCCCGGCGGCGGTGGCTGGGCGGCTGGCGGTGGTGCGTGATGCGCTGCCGGCCCTGGCGGCAAACACGCATGAGGTGGGGCGGGACAAGGGCCGTGACGTGACGTGACGCGATGCGACGGTTGAGGGCCGTGACATGACGTGACGTGACGTGACGTGATGTGACGTGACGTGACGTGACGTGACGTGACGTGAGCACGTGACGTGGGGCAGCCGTGCCTTGGGCCGGCCGCGAGTGTCTGGCGTTGCGCGCTGCTATTACTGCTATTACTGCTGCCCACGCCGACCCATCTCGTGCCCCGCGTCGTACTTGACGGCAGGTTCCGCTCCAGGTCGTGCGCACGCTTTGCGCCGCCGTACACACTGCGGGGGTGAGTAAGGCAACGTGCCGGGGGCGGCGACGGGCGAGCGCGACCTGGCGCTGTTGCCGTACTGCGAGAAGGGGCCCGACTGCTGCTGAGCAGCCGAAGGCCAACCGCCAACTGCCACCCATCAACCGCCAACCGCAGGTCGAGCTGTCGAGCGAGGGCCTGGCGGCGCTGACTCAGAGGCTGGCGGCGGAGCTGCGCCCAGCCACCGACGCCGCCGCCGGCGCTGCATCGCTCCGCGCAGCGCTGCCGTACTCGGATCTGCCGGCGGCGCCGCTGGCGGCGCTGGCGGCGGCGTCACGTGACGCGGAGCGGGACGCGCTGCTGGACCAGCTGTGCGCCATGTGGCTGGACCAGCTGGACCGCAGCCAACGGCGGCAGCTGGCGGCAGCGGCGGCGGCTCAAGTCGACGGCGGCGCGGGAAGCGCGGTGCAGGGAGCGCATGGAGGCGCTGTGGCGGCGGTGGCGCCGCGGGCCGGCGTCTCCGGCGTCCTGCAGGCCCTGCTGCGCCGCGCGTCGCCGCTGGGGCCGGGGCCGGGGCCGGGGCCGGAGGACGCAGCTAGCGGTGGCGGCGGCGGCGGCGCGCCGTTGCCGGTGCCGCTGGCTGCGATGGTCCGCGTAGCACGGCGCTCAGGTGAGGGGTGCAGTGATGGGCTGTTTGCAGCGCCTGGCGCCATCAGCGGCCACGCACGCCCACTGCCCATTGCTGCGGTGCGGTGCGACCGCGATGCGCCGCCGCCCTCACCCGCAGGCCTGCTGCAAGTGGAGCAGCTGGCGCTGGCGTCGTCGCTGCTGCCGCCGCTGACGCCGGCCGCTGCCCCACGGCCGGCAGAGACGGGTCGCTGGCCGTCCGCCCGGCCGCCGCCGGCGTCGGCTGAGGCGGCAGGCATGGCCGTCGTGGCGGCGGCGCCGCCCAGCTCTGGGCTCACGGCGGCGGATGCAGCGCGCGCCGTCCTGGCGTGCCTGGCGGCGCAGCCGCCGTCGCTGCCCCAATCGCCCGCCAGCGAGCGCGCTTGGGCGGAGGTCGCCGGCCGCCTGCTCTCTGGCCTCGTGCAGCTCAGCGGCAGCGGAGGTGGCGGCGGAGGCAACATATCGACGACACTGGCGGCGCAGCTAGTGGCGTCGCACCCAGAGCCTGTGGAGGTGTCAGCGGCCGGCGGCGCGGCTGGGACAGCGGCGGCGGCGGCGGCGCCGCCGCTGCTGCCGTCACTGCTGGCGGCGCTGCCGGCCGCGCCGGCGGCGGCGGGCCCGGTACTGCAGAACCTGCAACGCAACGGGATTCTGGAGGATTTGTACGGTGCCGTGATCAGCGCCGCCCTGGCTGCGCCGCCAGCGCGTGCCGCCCCTCGCGCCGCCCCTGGCGGCGCCGCTGCTGCCGCCCCCGGCGGCGCCGCCGCCTGTGCGCAGCCTGGAGGCCTGGACCTGGCTCTTGATGCGCTGGCCTCGGCGGCGGCGCTGCGTCAGTGCCTGGGCGTAACTACGCCGGCCGGCGGGCCTCTGGCGGCGGCGGCGGCGGAGCTGGCGGCGGCGGTGGCGGCCAACTGGCCGTCGACGCCGCTGGCCCGGCTGGCTGGCTACTTGTCGGACATCCGAGTGCTTGGCCTGCCAGAGGCGGGCGACGGCGGCGGCAGCGGCGGGTTCTTGGCCGCGACGGCGCCGGCAGCCGCGCCGCAGCTGGCGGCGGCGCAGGCGGCGGCGGAGCTTGTGACGGCGGCGGCGGCGCTGCTGCCGGAGCTGCGGGCTCAGACCAAGGCTCTCGAGGTGACGGCAGGCGCTAGCGGAGCCGTGCAGACATTCGGGATCGTGTGTTACTACTTGGTCGTGCCCTGTGTGCTGACGTCTGCCGCGCCCCTTTGTGTCTGCCACGCCCCTCGCGCCGCCCACGTGCAGGTGCTCACGCTTGACATTCGTGTCTGGGGCAGCCACAGCGGCAGCGGCGGCGCTGGCGGGGGTGGCGGCGCCTTGATGGCGGCCGGCGGCCGCGTGGCGCTGGCGGTGGACGGCGGCGGCGGCGCGGAGCGGAGCGACGGCGACGACCACGGCAACGGCGGCGGCAGCTACGGCACGGACTTGGAAGACGGCGCCACTGACGGCGAGGAGGCGGAGATTGACGAGCTTGGCGGCAACGCCCACGAAGAGGGCGCCGCCGCCGACGGAGGCTACGACGCGGAGGCCGCGGCGGCGGCGCGGAAGCAGTCGCTGCGACGCCGCCGGCCCCGGCCGACGAAGGCGCTGCAGGGCGAGTGGGAGGAGAGCTGGCGGCAGCTGAGGGTGCTCCTGAAGGAGGTGAGGCCGCAGGCCCCGGCGGCGCTGCTGCCAACGCCCGGCTGCCGCCCGCGGCAGACCGGCACCCTCGCTGGGTGCTGTGGGGTCGCCAGCAGGCGCTCCAGCCTCTAGTGCCGCACTGTGGGACCGCAGCAGGCGCTCCAGCGCATGCCTCTGCTTGCACCCCCGACCACTGCCGGCGCATCCAGATAGGCGCCGGCTGCCCGCCACAGCACGGCGGCCCTCGCAGCCGGCGGCCTGCAGCAGCTGCACGGCCGCTGCCCTCTCGCCCTCGCTACCTGTGCCGCCGCCGGCTCGGGCGCCGCCTGCTCTGCCGCCGCCGCAGATGCACGGCTGCCGCTACCTGCCACGTGGCCCGCCCTCCGCCACTACCTGGTGCCGAGCTTCAACACTGGCCCGTGTGCGTGGCCCCCGTGTGTGCGTGGCCCCTGCCGCCCTCGCATGCGCAGACCGATGAGGCGCTGCGGCGGAGTGGGCTCGCCACCCCGTGCGCCGGCGACGGGGCGTCGGCGGGCGCCGCTGGCCCCGCCCTTTCGCTGCTGACTGCGCGCGGTGGAGGCGACGGGGCAGAGGCGGCGCTGCTGCTGCTGCAGGTGGGTGGGCGGGCGGGCTCTAGGGCTGTTGCGTGGGGCGCTGCGCCCGACGTCTGCGTTGCGGCAGAATCGGGCACAGACGCGCCGTCAGTGTTGCCCTGTGGCTGTTGACAGGTGAGGGGTCGGGTGGCTGCTGGAGGTGTGCTGCTGACAGCGATGGTGCAGTCTGGAGCGCGCTCGGTGGCGCGGCCTAGCTGCCTCCCTGCCGCCGCCCCGCACCTGTTGGGGTGCCGCAGGTACCTTCCCAGCTGCTGACGGCAACTCTCGCGGCGGCGGCAGCCTTTAAGCGGGCCAGTGTGGCGGCGGCGGAGGTTGGGTTAAAGCTGGACAAGCCCTTTGAAGCTAGTGAGTGCCTTGGTTGGGTGCGCATGGGGTCCGCACGCCATGGGCCCATTGCGGATGTGGGATGACGATGCATCAACTGTTCGTACGTTGTCGGTGTTTTGACTACCTCTGGGTATGTACCTGTTGGTGCATAACCGTGCTGCGGCCTTGCGCTCCGCCCGGCTGTGCCAAGGTGCGGCGGCGACGGAGCTGCGCGATGCGGTGCAGCGCTCCACCTCGGCCGCCTTGCAGCACCTGGCGGCGGCGCAGGCGGCGGCGCTGGAGGCCGCCGCCGCAGTCGTTGACGCCGGCGGCGGCGCCGCCGCCGCCGCTGCCGCAGACGGCTTGTTAACGACACTCACCCTGGCGGCGACAGCAGCCGAAGACGCCAAGCGGACTCCGCAATGGTGCCGCCGCCTGTCGGCGCCACTGACGGCGGCGCAGCGCTTCCGGCTTGCCATCGCCGGGCATGAGGCAGCGGCCCGGTGCGGCCTGGTTGGGCAGCCCAGGGCGCTGGCGGCGGCAGCGCTGGCGGCGGCAGCGGATGCGTTCGCGGAGGCGGCGGACGGCGGCGCATCGGGCCAGCCGCGGCGGCGCCTGGCGGCGGCGCTGCGCCAGGTGGTGCTGCCGTCGCTGGCGCTGCGGGTGCGAGTCGGGGGCCCCGGTCCCACCCCTGCTGAGCTCAGCGCCTCGCTCGACGCTATGCTGGGCGCGCTCAGCGACCGGCATGGACAGGTGCTCGGCGCGCTGGCGGCGGAGGCGCCGCCAGTCCCCAGCAGCGGCGCTGACGGCGCCGTCAGCCTGACGACGGAGTTGCTGCTGTCACTGGCGGCGGCGGGCGTGCCGCGGGATCGCATGTCCGCCGCCATCGCCGACCAGCTCGCGTCGCGCCTCGAGGACGGGCGAGGTGGCGGCGGCGGCATCTCCCTCGCTGAGCGCTCGGCCCTTGCACTGGCGGCGCCGGCGCTGGCGTACGTTGACGACAGGGCAATGCCGCCTGCTGGCGGCGGCGCCGGCAGCCCCGGCGGCGGCAGCGGCATGACGCAAGGGCAGCGGCTGCTGGAGGAGCTGGCGGCGGCGGCGGTGGCCGGCGGCGCTGCCGCGCCGCCGCTGACGCCGCGGGAGGCGTGCGCGCTGGCGTACGGCCTGTCGCTGCAGGCACCCTGGCGCCGGGTCGACGGCGGCGGCGCCGCCGGCTACCGGCCGTCCCGCCGCGTGGACGCGCTGCTAGCGTCGCTGCATAAGCAGCTGCTGTGGGAGCGCTCAGGCAGGCGCGTCGCAGACCTGGCGGCGCCGCTGGCCAGCCCTGCAGCTGGCGGCGGTGACGGCGCCCTTGGGCCGGCGCCGGCGCCCGTCGGCTCCGTTGGGCCCGGTGTCGCTGCCGTTGCGCGGGATGGCGGCGGCGATGGCGGCGGTGCTGACGGCGCCGCCGTGGGGTGCTCTGCGGCGGATGATCTGCTCCTGCTGTCGGCGGCGTGCCGGCGGCTGCGGAGCCCGCTGGCGGCGGAGGCGGAGCCAGCGCTGGCGGCGGTGCTGGCGGAGGCGTCGGCGGCAGGTGGGGTGCGCGAGGCGCAGCGCTCCACAGCCCCTTCCTCCTCGACAGCTGCCCTCTGCCGCCCTCACACTCGCCCCGCTCCCGTCCACACCTCCGCTCGGGCGTTGCCGCCCACCCTCAGGCCACCCCGCCGACTGCGCCAGGATGCTGCTGCAGCTGGACGGGGCCATTCGCATGGCGGCCTCGGCCAATGGCGCCGCCACCGCCGCGTCGGCACTGCGTGCGCTGCGGCCGGCGGCGGCTGCCTCCGCTGCCTCCGGGCCCCCGGCCTATCCGGCATTTCCCGACAATGGCCCCGCCACCGGCGCGACGCCTGCAGACCTGCTCGCGGTCCTGGCTGGCGCTCCCGCGGCGGCCTGGCGGCCGCAGAGGGCGGCCGGTGGCGCAGGCAGCGATGCCTCGGTCCCGGCGGCGGCGGACGCGGTGTGTGGGCTTGTCGCGGCGGGGGCTGGCGAGCTTCCTGCAGCGGCCGCGGCGCGTGTGCTGGGCTGGGCGTCTCGGCTGGTGCCGCATGCGGGGGGGCCGAGGAGCGGCGAGGAGGCGGGTGCAGGTCCGGCGGGAGGGGCCGAGGGCGACGAGGGCGGGGGCGTGGAGGCGCGGCGGCGGCAGCAGCTGGCGGCCAGCTGGCGCGCGGTTGTGGGCAGGTGGCTGGAGGCGGGCGGCCGGAGCGTGCCCGGGGGCGAGGTGCTGCGGCGCAGCGCAGCGGGCCGTGAGGCGAGGTGGGGTTTGGCGGGGCAGAGGGAGGGGCTGGACGCGGGTGGTGCGGTGCTGCTGGCGGCGGCCGGCGCGCGGTTGGGCTTGGTGGAGCCGCGGGCGGCGGAGGCGCTGGCGGGGGTGGTGGCGGAGGCGGTGGCGGAGGCGGTGGCGGAGGCGGTGGCGGAGGCTGCGGGCGGCGGCTGAGGCGCGGCGGCGGCCGAGGCGTAGGCGCTGTGCTCATATGCAGCGTCGCGGGAGCCACGGCGCTGCGGAGTGGCGTGGAATGTGGGCTGTGTGGGGGGCCGCCAGTCACCGCCAATCACCGCACTGGCTGAAGGGCGAACCCCGCTTGGCGGTGTGAGGCATCAATCGATGAGGTCGCAGTTGTGTAACAGTCAACGGTCGAGGTTGCGCCGCAGTGCAGCGCTGCTAGGCTCGTGCGCTGGCTACTGGCTTGCTGAAGTGGGTGTGTGTGCGACGGACGGAGGGACGACGGTGTGTGGGCCACCACGGAAGTACGAGGGCACGCTCCTGCTGTGCATGACGCTTCCATGCGTGCCTTCGACGACGAATCACACAACCGCGCACGTCCACATCGGCATTGCCGCGCAGCGCCATTGCTAGCTGTTATGCTGCGACGGACGGAAGGACGCTCGTGCAGGTACCGTAGGGTGATTGGTGTTTCGCGTATCCGCAAGCGCAATGGCTAAGATGTGACCCCATTGACATGGGAAAAGCGGCGTAACCCCCACCCCGTTCCCCACCCGTCCTCCATCAGGGGCCTCCGGCCCTCTCCGGCGGCCCCGCCGGCCCGTTGGGCTACTCCAGCAGTTGACACGCTGGCGTCCTACCACACAATACGCGCCTGTCATCAGTCCATACTGCCGGGCGCGCTCGTCTGGGATGCGGCCCCTGTTCCCTTCACCAGCGCATGGCCGGTGCGTGGGGCACGTTTGCCTGCGTCATATATATACGTAGGGCGGTTTGGAAGCTTTCCCTTGGCGCGCCGTAGGGTGGTTTGGAAGCTTTCCCTTGGCCCGAATACCACTCCGGGCGGGGGACATGGGGAATCGGCTGAAGGCAGTTGTCTCCTGGTTGCCGGCTTTGGGGGGCCGTTGGTTCGCCTTCTGTCACGCCCACTCCGTGTAATTACCGCTTCCTAACGAGAGACAAACAAAGCAGGGCGGGCGCCGTACACGCGGCTGTTACGCTGGAGCGGCAGGTCGCTGACGCTTAAAGAGAGCGTGGTAGAGGGTAACGAGCTGCGAACGGCAAAGTGACGGGAAAACACGGTCACGGCGGGTGGTTGCGTGTTCGGAAGCTGTGATGTGGTTTGACGCGGGTTGGGTTTGGTGGGTGGTGGGAATGGGTTTTGGAAGAGGGCCTTCGGTTGGGGGTGAAAGGAGGGCGTGCGCGTCGGAAGCTAGCGGCTGACCATGGTTGGCTGGATAACGCGCCGTTCCGCGCTCAGGTATGCCGCACAGCCGCACTCCTGTCTTCGGCCTTGTGGCCTGCCTGCCGTCACCTTTCATCCCAGACTACGCAGAGATATCGATGAGTTCACGTTTACGCAGGTTACAGATATTCCTCCTTTGACTTCATTCTAGCTTGTAATATGCAGCTAGCTGGGGCGGCGTGGGTACCGTACGCGTGCGTGTATTATATATCTGGCGGAATCGGGCAAAAAGCGGAGTCGGGGGCGGCAGGGCGAGCACACCGCTGCATGCGAACGGGGTCGGGGACGCTCGGCCGGGTCAGGAGAGGCCGGGTCAAGGGGGCCCCCTGGGCCGGGTGGCGTTGCAGCTTATCAACGGCTCGGCAGCACCCTCCACCTTGTGCGCGCTTCTGCGCCGCTCCGCCTGCGTGCGCGCCGCACGCCGCGTCCACATGCCATACCCGGCTCCCGCTTCCCACGCTCCTCAAACCCCGCAAAACCGTCTCGCACCTCCCCGGCGCGGCTGCCTAAAAGTGGCAAAGCGTGAACACCCTGAAAAGTCTGGGTCCCCAGCAGCATTCCGCCCACCCCCGGTACGGGGCACCCATAGGAGCATTTCCATGGGGATGGGACGAGCTTCCTGGCGCCCCACTAGCGTGGGCACCGCGTTTCCATAGCTC
>BDDC01001549.1:0-11305 GCA_001662425.1 Chlamydomonas sphaeroides
CCCCTCCCCTCCCCTCCCCTCCCCTCCCCTCCCCACCTGCAGCTGGCTAGTGATGCCCGTCCGCAGCCGCTCCTCAAGCCGCCGTACGTGCGCCAGGTCCCGCTGCATCTCCACCCTCGCCACCTCGGCCGCAGCGCCCAGCCCCACCACCAGGGGGGTGGGCACGGTGCCGCTGCGCAGGCCGCGCTCCTGGCCTCCACCCGACATGAGCGGCTCCAGGCGCACGCGGGGCCGCCTGGGGGGGAGGGGGCGGGAGCGGGCAGGCGGGAGGGTAGTGGGTGGGGACAGAGGGGGAGGAAGGGGCATGACGGCGGGAAAGGGGCCGCTGCGCCACACGAGCGGCTACAGGCGCTCGCGGGGCCGGCTGCGGAGGGGGCGGAGGGGGACGAGACCCAGCGCGGAGCACGTGGCAGGCGGGGTCCTGCGTCCTAGGAGACCTCCAGGCGCCCGGTGGCTGCAGGCCGCGACGCCACGCGCCAACATAGCGCCCCGGCACGGCACGCCGCCTCGTCGCCTGCAGCCCCGCCCCCATCCCCGTCCCTCAGGCCGTCAATCCTCCTCCCCACCTGCGCGCGTGGCGCGCAGCCCGCCCTCGTTCACAGGCCCCGGCCCAGCCCGCCCTTCCCCTCGACCCACATGAGGTCCCGGCGGCTGCAAGCCCGCCAGCGCGCCAGGCGCCCCCGCACACTGTGTTTACTCATCACTGATCAACGAACACACCGCCTGGTGGCCCCTAGCCCCGACTCACATGCGCATGTGGAGCGCAAGCCGACCGCACCCCTGCCTGGCCCAAGCCCCCGCTTGCCACCATCACAAACCTGCGCACGTAAAGGGCGCCCACGCCCTTGGGGCCGTACAGCTTGTGGCCGGACAGCGACAGCAGGTCAACCTTGGCGTCGTTCACGTTGACCGGGATCTTGCCCACGGCCTGGGGGTCGGTACAGCATTCAAGTTAACCGGATCCAGCCCAGGGCCTGGGGGAAGGGTCGACGACATGGGACTGCCAACGTGGCAGGGCTGCCGCCCGCAACGCCTCGTACCCGGCCCCCGGCCCCCGGCCTGGGCCGGCCGCTGCGACCTGTGCCCCTACACCCCTGCCCATGGCCCCGCCACCTGCCGCGCCGCACCTGCGCGCCGTCGGTGTGGAAGAACACGCCCTTGGCGCGGCACATGGCCCCAATCTCCGCCAGCGGCTGCACCACGCCGATCTCGTTGTTCACGGCCATGATGGACACCAGCGCGGTGTCGGGACGGATGGCGGCCTCCAGCACCGCCAGGTCGACGAGGCCGTCGGTGCGGACCTGGCGGGAGGGACGCGTGCCGTAGGGGATGTGGTCGAGGCTCGAGAGTATAGGTGGCCCTTTCCATGGCCGCTGCGGCCCTCCCCAGTGCCCTCCCCGGTGCCCTCCCCGCACATGTCCTACCGCGCTGCGACTGCCGCCTCCGCCCCTGCCCTTCGAGCACCTGTCGAGCACGAACCCACCCAAGCGACCGCACCCCTTCCGCCCCTGCCCTCCGAGCACCTCCGGAGCACGGACCCGGGCACGCACGTACCGCCAGGCGACGGACTCCCTGCCGAGCCTCGGCGCCTGTCCCTCTGGCTCTCCCTCTGGCGCGTGTGCCCATTCCCTTCCCTCAACCCCTTGTACTCCGAACACCCGCACACACACACTATAACTTTGCTTAACAACTGAGCACATGCACACGCACGACCCCCAAACGCAAGCACGGCGCACCGGTAGGTACGTGACGTCCCACCCCCGCTGCTGCAGCCAGCGGCACGAGTCCAGCACGCACTTGTGCTCCGTCTGCGGTCAGGGCGGAGGGCGGGGAGGAGGAGCTCGGCGAGAGCGTGTGTTCACGTGTGGGCACAAAGACCAACACCTGCCCCGCGTGTGTGTGCGCAGGCGACAGCGTGCGAGCGCGAGGTGAGGCGCACGCGCGCTCCGTTTTGAGCTGTAGGGGTCGGGGTGGGTATACGGTTGGAGCAAGGGGGCAGGGATGCTGCACGGCCGAGGCCAGACGTAGGGAGGAAACCGACTCGCACGGCACACGGCTGGACGCCGCAGCTGCAGCTACGTGGAGTTGAGGCGCAGGCCGCAGGCCGGGCTCAGGCGCGTGACACGTCATGACACACAAGGATGCGCGGCGTTGCGACACGCAGCGTTGCTGTTGGCATGCCAAGCTGCGGCCCCTCTTGCCTGCGTGGTGATGACGTGGCGCTTCTTGTCCTTGACGTACATGGCCACGCCCTTGATGGCCATGTTGTTAGACTCGGTGGCGCCGGAGGTGAAGATGATCTCCTTGGCGTCGGCGCCGATGAGCGCCGCGATCTGAGGGACAGAGGTGGGCCGTGGGGCTTTGGGATGCGGAGAGGCGGAGCAGCGAGGCCATGCGGGTGGCGAGGGGCAGGGGCAGGGGCAGGGGCAGAAAAAGGTTGGGAGAGAGGAGATGCGTGGGGCCTAGGGAGGCGGGAAGGCGGGTGCGCTGCAGGGCTGCAACCCGGTGGGTCCTCAGCGAGGCGGCTTGGCCTGGGACCTGCGCTTGCTGCCTGGTACGGGCCCCCGCCGGTACACGCGAAGCGCCTAGCCCCTGGGGCCTAGGCCACAGCCCTTGGGGCGTAGGCTAAAGCCCTTGGGGCGTAGGCCACAGTCCCTGGGGCCTAGGCCACAGTCCCTGGGGCCTAGGCCACAGCCCCTGGGGCCTAGGCCACAGCCCCTGGGGCCTAGGCCACAGTCCCTGGGGCCTAGGCCACAGCCCCTGGGGCCTAGGCCACAGTCCCTGGGGCCTAGGCCACAGCCCCTGGGGCCTAAGCCACAGCCCCTGGAGCCTAAGCCACAGCCCCTGGAGCCTAGCCCCTAGGGCTCCCCCAGGCAGCGCCCAGCCCCACCTTGGCGCGCGCCTCCTCCACCGCCTCCTCGCTCTCCCAGCCGTACAGGTGCGTGCGGGAGTGGGGGTTGCCGAACTGCGCGAGGGTCAGGGCAGGGCAGGGGGGCGTAGGTCGGAGCCCGAGGGGCAGCAGCCGTGGCGACAGTGCCATGGCTCCATGGCCCCCACCAGCCGTGCCAGGCAGGGGCCACGGCTGCGGCGGTCGCCCCAGGCGGCAGGCCACGCAGCGCCCCTAGGCAGCCGCGCCGCAACCCGGCCCAACCCGGCCCGGCCGGCGAAGCTCTGTCTGCGGCCCAGCCGGCGGCGCGTCGCCCCGTGTGTCGCACTTCACACCGTGCGCCGTACCTGTTCGGTCATGTACGGCAGCATGGCGTCAATGACCCGTGGGTCCAGGGGTGTGGTCGCCTGCAGCAGGGCGCGGCGGAGCGGAGGCGAGGCGAGCGGTGACGGCGCGGGCGCCTGCGGCCTCATATGGTGCCCGGGGCACCGGAAACCCCAGAGCGTGACACAAGGGCGGGCGCAGCGGCACCGCGGCGTGGCTGCCGCGGGCGCGGCAGCCGACCGGCCGCGCAATCCGAATCCTGGCGAGCCGGTCCGAGCCGGTCCAACGGTTTCAGGCGTTACGGCGCCTGCGAGCTGCCCTCCGGTGCTGCCCGGGCACAGCTGCCGCCGCGCCGCCGCCGCCGCGTCGCTGAGGGGGTCGCCGTCCGCGCGCGCCGCCCCCCGCGGCGCAGCTACAGGCACCGGCGGTGGGCTGCGTAGGCGCCGTGGGCGCAGACGACGCAGGCGCGGCCGTCGTGAGCAGGCGCGGCTTGGGTGAGCCGCTGCGCCATCCCCGGGCGCACAAATACCGGGCGGGTGCTGCCCGAACGCGATACGCCGGGTGGCCAGCACCAGGGCCTGCACCGACCGCCGGTTCCGGCCCACCGCCCCTGCTGCATGGCGGCGGCCAGTTGGGCTGGCCGTTTCACGGCCAGCTTCAAGCCCTGTTCCTTTCCCTGGCCAGGGCGACTTCAATCTCCATGCCCCGGCCACGGGCGGGACGCTGCGCCCCGAGGTCGATCCCTGGCCCTTGCCGTGGCCCTGGCCCCAGTGCAGGGGGCTCGGCCACTACGCCCCTAGCCCAGGCTGTGTGTCAGGCGCACACAGGTAGAGGCCGTCGTCGTTGCTAGCACCATGCTGGCAGCCAAAGCAACGGTCCGCACCTGCATGTCCAGGTACAGGGGCACGCCGCGCAGCGAGATGCCCTTCTTCTCGATGGCAGCACCGCCTGGGGGACACGGCGGCGGGAGTGCAGGTGGGAAAAAGTGGCCGGCGCAAGCAGGTCGACTGACGGGGCAAGACACGCGCGCGTCGCTGGGGGTATGGGCTAGCGTGGCGACACAGGGCAGCCACGGCTGCGCTCGAATGGGCGCGGAAGGGCACTGGCAGGGCACGCGATACAGCCGACGCGTGCTTGCGACGTAGCACGGCCGCGGTCTTGAGGAGCCGTCGTAGCCGTTGGGGTGAGGCGGTGAAGCTATAGGCGGCCACGTTGCAAACGAGCGCGACGCGATGCATCCCATCTCGCGAAGGCACGCACGCAGAGCACCACCGGGCGAGCGGCCAAACGGCGAGCGACAACCTCACCCTGATCGGTGTCCTCCACAGGCTGAGGCACCGCCGCAGAGTAGGCACGCAGCGCGTGGGCTGCGCTACTCGCCGCGCCTGGCAGCAGGCGAGCGCCCTGCAGCAGCGAGCATGCTGCACGCTGCAGCATGTTGCTAAGCCGAACTAACGCTGGAAGTCAAGTTGCACTGCGTAGGTTTGGCTTGGGGCGCGAGGCGTACCGGTCAGACGGACAAGGCGATAGCAGTATGCTTTCGTTCTATCACCGTCGTAGTTTTGCCCGTAGCTGCAGGAGCAAGTCGGTGGCAGTCGAGGCGCGACGGAACAGGCGAGCCTGCCACGAACCCTTGCAGGCCCGCGACTGCGCACTCCCCCCCACCAATGGATAGCTGCCAACATGGTTCCACCAGCTAACACGGGCTGATAAACAAGTCACTCAATTGCTGTTGGTCAGCTGGCGCGGCCGGCGACAGCGGGCCTGCGGTCGCGTGCCGTTTGATGTCCACCCTGGTTGTCTGGTCCGCCCGTCCTGTCTCTGTTGCGCTGTCTGCCAGAGATTACATCTTCGTCGGGCAGAACAGCAAAGAGTGCCATCAACAGCTGACCGCCCGCTGCGGCCTAGCCAAATCCAGCATTGATATCTCGTCACGCCCGCATCCAGGATCTCCCGCGCCCTTCCGTCACCTCCTGGCGGCGCCCTGCAGCTGCGCCATGCCACAGCGCCTGCTTGACGGGTTGCGCGAGGCGTAAAAGCCCCGGGCACCGAGTCAGGGTTCGTGCGCAGTGCCGGGCGCCGTCCAGCCCTTACTGGCCAAGGGCGCTGCCTGCGCTAGCGAACTTCCGGCCCCGGCAGCAGCGGGGCCAGCTGCTTGTCAAGTTTGTCACTTTCTGCTGCGGTGAAGGGCGCCTTTCTATTGTATAACGAGCGCCTGCGATAGCGCGCGGCATCCGCCGGCAGCGCCGCGGAGATGGCGACTGGAGGCTCTCGGAGAGTCTCGGAGCCGCGCACGCAGCCATGGCTTTCTACAAGAGCCACGGTCAGGCGGCCTCCTGGCCACGGCATCCTCCAGGCTCCTGCCCCACTCCCCAGTCCCTGCAACCGCATGATACCTGACCAACACGTCCACCCCAACCATGTCGTGACAGCTGGAAGGCCTGTTAGGTTTCTGCCGTTCCAGCATGAGCCCCCACCTGCCTTCACCTGGGCTCCCGCAATAACGACCGCGCAGCGGCATCGGCGGCGTCCATCGGAGGCCAGGCGCACATCTGCGTTGGGCCACGCGGGAAACGGAGCGCGCGTGTGCCGCAAGCGCCGGCCACCGGACCAAGCGGAAGAGGCAAACGCCGGCCACCGGACCAAGCGGAAGAGGCAAGCGCCGGTCGCCGGACCACGCGGAAGTGGAGCAGGCGCGGTGTGCAAGCGGGCCGGGGGTGCGGCGGCCAGCCCGCCGCCTTGCGTTGGGAGTGTGGGTGCGCGTGCCGCGGCCCCTGGCGGCCGCAGGCGCTGCGGCCCTTGCAGCGGCCCGTGTGGTCTGGGGCAGGGCAGCTCTGGCAGTCATGGTGGTGGCTGGGCGGGGGGGCGGCAGCGGGGGCCTCGTGGGGGGTGGGGGTGCGCACTTGCCCACACGGGGGCACGGCGGGGCGGCTGGGGCCCCGTCCGGTCCAGCCGGGCGCTACAAGGGCTCCGTGCAAATACGTGTGTTTGCAGGGCCCGCATGTGCAGTGCTCGTGTCACAGAGCGGCTAGCCACCGCACCCGACGGGCCGAGCCCACTCTCCGCAGCACCAGCGCGCCGATTGCAGCGCGCCACAGGGCCGAGGCACAGGCCGCCCCACAGGCACGAAAGCCCCGCCACCTACCCGCCCACACCACCCTGCGCAACCCCATGCCGCCCCGCCCTTGCATTGCATTTCCGCCGCCCTGTGCGGCTGTGGGAACGGTATGACTTTGGCAATCCTCAGTCGTTGCTGTCATCCGCGTTCAAGGGGCCAGACACCGGCACCCCAACATCCCCCACTCACGCTCGCCCACACGTCCACACAGCCCGCGCGTTCGTTAGTATACAACCCCCGCCACCGCCCCTGGCAGCGGCATCCTCAATCATTACCTCCGCACGCCGCGCGCGCAGCGGTGCCCTCCCACATTGCTTTAGTCGCACATCGCAGCGATAAGTGCTGCCGCACATTCGCCATCAGCCCACCAGGAGCCATTCGCTGCGCGCCACGCCGCCACGCCGCACGCCCAGGCCCCGCGCTGCGCCCGCTCTCTGCTCCAAGGCTTGCCCTGCCCTGACCCACCGCCCAACATGGCACACGCCTCTCACCACCGCACATCACCGCCCGGCACCGCCGCCGCGCCCGGTCCTCAGGAGGCGGTGCCAGGGAGCGCATGCACTGCGCTGCTCCGCCGACCCACCCGGGCCGCCATCGCCGCCGCCAGCATGCCGCCGGCGGCCGCCGCCCCGCCGCTGCCGCCCGCTCCCGGCCCGCTGGCGGCGCCAACGGTGCGCCGGCGGCCGCCGTCGCTGTGGCCGCCGCCGACCGGCGCCCAGTCCGGCCTCGCGCCGCCGCCGCCGCCGCCACCGCCAGCCTGCTCCTGCGCCGCCGCCAGCTGCGCCCGGATGCCGCCCTCCTGCGATGCCTGCTCATCCTGCTCCGTCAGCACCGTGAGCTCCGACAGGTGCGGGCCAGCAGTCGGCCACAGCTCCCCGCCCGTGCCCACGCCGGCGGCGTTGCGGCCGGCCGCCACCCGCACCCGCCCGGCGCCCGGCACCGCGGCCCAGGCGCCCATGTGCGCCGCCGCCGCGCCGCCGGGCGCCGCCGGCTCGGCCGCGGTCGCGGCCATGGCCGCCGCCGCCGCTGCGCCGTCGTCGGCACTGCAGCCGCTCCAGGCGGCGGGCGCTTCGTGGCCGTTGCAAGAGGCGCTGTTGCGTGTAGATCCGGACGGGCTGTGCCCCACGCCCATCCCGTACACGAGGGACTCGAGCGTCGACAGCGCGCGACCCGCCATGCCCCCGCTGCCGCCGCCGCCGCCGCCGCCACCGCCGCCGCTGCCGCTGACGGTGCGGCCGTGCAGCCGGCCAGACGCCGGCGCCGCGGCCGTGCCATGGCGGTAGGCCGGCTGCAGCAGGCTTCCGCCCCCGGCGGCTGCGGTGGCGGCGGCAGCGGCGTACTCCAGACCTGTCGCGGAGCTGCGCTTCCGGTTGTGGAGGTGTCCGACGGCGCTGCCGTCAACTGCGCCGCGGGACCAGCTGCCAAACGTGCCGGCCAGACGCGCGTGCCCTGCGGGCGAGCCGCCCGGCGCCGCAGCGGCCGAGCCGTTGGCGCTGTCGGCGCGGGACTCGGCCGCAGCGGAGGGCGAGTCGCCGTTGGACACTAGCAGTGGCGAGGACTGCATCGACGCCAGCGCGAGGTTCGCCGCCGCCGGGCTGGTCGCGGTCTCCGCGCCGAACGCCGCGAGCGCGCGGGCCGAGGGCGCGCGCACCGACAGCAGCGACTGGCGGCTGCGCTGCTGTGCCAGCGGCGCCAGCGACGCCTGCTGCGCCGGCCACGGCTGCGCCCAGTCGCCGCCGTAGGCGTCCCCCGCCGCCGAGTGCCGCGGCCGGGGGCCGGCGGCGGATGCACTGGGCGACGGGCTTCCCTGCGCCGATGCGCCGGGACCTCCGACGTTAGGGTTGGGGCTGGGGCCGGGCAGCAGGACCAGGCTGCTCAGCGTCCGAGCGCCGGAGTCGGCGTGCCCCTGCGCGTGCCCCTGCGCAGCCGGCGGCGCGCCGGCCGCGGCCACGCCGCCGCTGGCGGTGGCCTCGAGTGCGGCGACGTCTTCCGACGCCGACAGGGAAAAGGTCCGGGCCAGCGGCGCCGCCAGGCGCACCACCGGCTGCTGCTGGGGGCTGAGTACGCGGTGGCTGCCGCCGCTGCCGGCCACCGGGTAGGGGCTGTCGGGGCTCGCGAGCAGGCTGGCCGAGGGCAACCGGCCGCCGGGCCCCGACAACGCCGAGCTGCCGGGCGACGGCCCTGGCTCTGGCGCGATGGCGTTGTTGGCTCGCCCCATCGTCGTCGCCGCCAGCAGCAGCCTCGCCGAGAAGGACGGCGACGGGGAGCACGGCCGGCTGGCGCCCAGGTGGCGGCCGGAGAGGCTGACGCGGCAATAGCCTGGCGCCGCGGCGGCGGTGGGGGCCACCGGCACCGTGGCGTACCCTGGGAGGTCGTCGTACTGCAGCGCGTACCCCGAGTCCCCGCCGGAGAGCGTCATGGGCGCGGACGTGTCGGGCTGAGCCCACGACGGCGCCGCCCCGTGCGGCGACGCGGGGCCGTCAGCCGACGGCGGCAGCGGGCTGGCGGCGGTCCGCAGCACGGTGGCGGCGGCGGCGACAGGCGACGTAACCAGGCCGTTGGACAGCTGGATGGTCATGCGAGATGACGCTCCCAGGCCGCGCCGCCGCCCGCTGCCGGGCCCCTCGGCTTCAGCCGTGCCCGCACCCGCGGCTGTGGCTGCGATGGCGATGCCCGCCGCGCCGACGCCGTTTGGGCTGAGTGCGTGAGGCACCATACTCGGCGCCGGCAGTGCGCGGCGGCGTGAAAAGCCCGCGAGCGCGCCCCGCCCTGGCGCGCCTTCGCCACCGCTGCCATGCGCGCCGCCGCCGAGCATCAGGTGCGCGTGCTCGCCGCTGCCGGCGGGCGGCTGGTAGCGCGGCGACGGGTGGGATGGGGGCTGGCCCTGGCTCGGCGCGGCACTGTCGCTGTGCCGGTACACGGGCACCGAGAGCTGCCGCTGCTGCGCCGCCATTGCCGCGCTGTGTGCCGCCACCCTTGCCAACGGGCTCAGCGGCGCGCAGCCATTCACGCTCACCGAGCTGCGCCGGCTGCCAGCGGCGCCGGCACCCGCCGCCGCCACCATCAGCGGCTCGACGAGCGCCGCCCCGGCCGCCGCCGCTTCCGCTGCCGCCGCTTCGTCGGCCTGGCCGCCGGCCGGCTCCGCGGCGTCTTCTGACGAGGTGGAGGCACGTGGCTGGCGGTGAAGCGGCCGCGGGCTGGGCAATTCGCCATTGGCGGCGGCGCCGTCGCCGTCGGCAGCCGGCCACGGCGGGTTGTGCACAGAGTGCACGGAGAGCTCCCGCAGCCCCGACGCCGTCGTCGACGGGCGGCCGTCACCGTCGCCGTCGCCGTCGGAACTGGCGCCGTCGCCGCCGAGGATCCCGCCGTCGTCGCCGCCGCCTTCAATGGGGTCCCTCGGCTGCGGCGGCGGCGGCGAAAAGGTCCGCCTTGGCGGCGGCGAGCCGGTTGCGGCGGGCGACCGCGCGGCCGGGGACCGCGGCGAGGACTGCTGCTGCGCCAAGGGGTCGTGCGTACGCTCAGTCTGTACGCGACGCAGGCTGGGGTTGGAAGCCCGGTGCCAGGGGCTGGACGCGGCTCGGGCAACGGCGCGGCGGTGGCCGCTGCCGCTGCCGCTGCCGGCGTCGCTTTCGCCGTCAATTTCCTCACGCCCCGGCGAGAACGTGTGCAGCGGC
Source organism: Chlamydomonas sphaeroides (assembly GCA_001662425.1). Lineage (NCBI taxonomy): Eukaryota > Viridiplantae > Chlorophyta > Chlorophyceae > Chlamydomonadales > Chlamydomonadaceae > Chlamydomonas > Chlamydomonas sphaeroides. The sequence continues at coordinate 10,004 of BDDC01001549.1, forward strand.
GTGACGGCCGTGGGTGACCCCTCGCATTCCGTGGCGCCCGAGGCATCCACGCGCAACACCGCTGCTCGTGCCACCGCCGCCGCTGCAGCAGCGTCGGTGAGAGCCGCCGCTGCGGCGGCGGCCGCCGCCGCTGCGTCGCTTGCGGCGTCGCTTGCGCCGGCAGCGGCCGCCTCCACTTCCCCGGGCTCCACCAGCCGGACCTGTCGCTTCTTGAGTGGGCTGCCGATGCTGCTGGCGGCGGCGCCGCCCGGCCCTGAAGCGTCTATCGACTCCCGGCGGGACACGTGCCCCGTCCCTGTGCCGTCCACCGCAAATGCAACGGACGAGCCGCGCCGTCGTGTCATGCTGACGGCGGCGCCGGGGCCGGTCTCGCTGAAGTGACGGCTGCCGTCGTCGTCGGCCGGCACGCCCCCGCCCCCGCCGTCGTCAGAGGCGCCGCCGTCGACGCCGGGCCCGAAGCTGGCGCGGGGGCCCACCATGCTGCGCGAGCTGCGAGCCAGCCGCGACTGCGAGGGGTTGCTGCGCTTGCTCTGCGAGCCCTTCAGGATCGACCGCTGCGGGGGCACGGCAAGGGGCGCAGGGGAGGGCGCACGTCGTGAGGCGGTGGCACTGCGGCACCAAGGCGGCGCAGGGGAGTTGCCAGCCAGGGGCAAAGAGCCCGGGGGGTGCCGCCACGGTATGCCGCGCCATCGGCCCAGGCCAGCGGCGCCAAGGGTGCGTGGTACCCTGGCGCAGCGAAGCGGCGGGCGGAGCCTGCCGCCCCCGTGGTGCCCGCCTCAATGCGCCCACGCGGCTGCCTCGCGTGCAGCCCCCTGCGGCTTCGCACACCTTTGGCGCCTGCGACTGCAGGTGGTGCCGTATCTCGCTCTTGCTGCGCTGCAGCGCCGCCGGCGGCGGCGGCACCGACGACGCGGTGCCGCCGCCGCCGCCGCCCGTGATGCGCTGCAGGCTGGCGCGGTCGGTGGGGTCGCGGCTGCCGATGTTGGTGCCTGGCGGGGTGGGCGTGGGCATGGGCGTGGGCGGCGTGGCCGGGTCGTGGGTGAGCACAGCTAGGGCGCGCAGCGGCCCGGCCGGGCCTGAGGCAGCAGGAGGGTCTGGGCTCGGGACGCGGCGGCGCGCAGCGCTGCCGGGGCGGTGCTCCGGCGAGCCCCCGAGGGGTGGAGGAGGGGAGCCCCCGGTGCGTGCCAGAGCAGGTGTGGTAACCCCTGCGGCACCTAAAGGCGGCACCGCGCGCTCGCAGCGTCTCCCAGCCCCAGCCCCAGCCCCAGCCCCAGCCCCAGCCCCAGCCCCAGCCCCAGCCCC
>BDDC01001550.1:0-24198 GCA_001662425.1 Chlamydomonas sphaeroides
CCTCCCAGCCCGCCCCCGTCCTCTCCCAGCACCATCGGCGGTACGGCCAAGCCCCCTCCTCCCTCGCCTGCGTCGGTCCTGGGCTGCGACGCTAACACCGCCTGGGGCTTCCCCAAGGGCCTGCGCCCCACCTCCAACAAGAACCCAGCCCCCACCGGCAACACCGTGCCCGCAACATTCCCAGATGGCACAGCCGTCACCATCAACAGGCAGCCCGTGCTCTGGTCCTGGTCGCCCGTGACCGACAGCGCGCGTTGGGGAGGCACCTTCAACGTCTCCCTGCCGGGCCCCGGCCAGACGTACCGCACCCAGGCCTCGTCCGTGTTCGTGTGCGCCGGCTGCGCCCAGAACGACGCCAGCAAGGGCTACTCCTTTGGAGACCTGGCCATCAGCGTGTAAGTGGGAAACGGGTCAATGTGAGACGGATTACATTGCTCGCCACCTCCCAAGCAGCGCGGCCCTGCCTTGATTGCTTGCTTGCCGCTGTGCTGACATGCTGCCTCCCCCTACCCCTGCCTCCCTCCCTCCCCTTCCTCCCCTCAGCACCAACGTCAACGCCACCCTGGCCACCATCCGCTGCACCTCCACCCTGGCGGCCGCCACCCAGTCGGCCAACCTGGTGCACGTGTACACGGGCTGGTACAACTTCACGTCCTCGGCGCCTGGGTCGTGGAGGCCCATGGCAGAGCCCCAGCCAGCCGCGCCCAGTCAAGGACCGGTGAGCAGCCCAACGAACCAAGCGTGCACACGGAACGCATCGGCCGCAGCGTGTGGCAAGCCACCCGCCATCCCTCCAGCCCTACCCTTCTCACTGGCACCGGATACAATCCTAACCTTCTATTCTCGACACCGCCACCCCCAGGCCACGTTCACTGTGGACATGTCCTTGTCCGGCGCCCGCCTCGCCAACATGACCACCGTGTGGGTGGCCTTCCACATCGACGCGTACAACAGGTGCTGAGCGCACATCTAGCTACCTGCCTCTGCCGCCAGCACGCATGAAGGCTTTGAGGAGCGCCCCGCGGCCCCACCGGCCAGCCTCGAAAGCGTAGCGTGAGCAGGAAGAGACGCGGGCGTAGCTAAATGCGCCGCCCAGGACGCATGTTGCGGGTTGTGGCAGGGCTGCAGCAGGGTGTTCGCTCGCCGTAATGATGTTCATGTGATCGACCAGGGCTGCCGCAGGTAGGCTTTCGTTGGGCAGTCGTTTGATGAGGCTGGATGCTAGTAGTGACCTGGCACACATGTCGACATGCGCCGAGCGATGTTGACCTTACGAGTGTCACATGTTGGTGAATGCGGTATGCTTGCATTATATTGCCAGGCTGTGCGCCCAGCCCTGTGGGTGGCGGATAGAGCGCTGTGCTGTGCTATGCATGCTGCTGGACCTCGGCAGCCCGCTAGGGGCAGGCTAGGCTAGGGGGACCCACGCAAGGAGCGGAGCATTCGTTGGGTCCGTGTGCGTCCGTGTCGTACAGTACGTATGAACCACTTGCTGCCAGTCGCCACACACATTTGCAACACATACACATGCTCGCCCTAGCCACAGACCCGCCGCTCGCTCTCGACTGCCGCCGGCGGCCATGGCCGGTTGGATGGATGCGTCCTCCATGCATGCATCCGATACCAGCGTAGCGCGCAGGGCCTAGCGGCGGTCCGCGCGCGGGTGCCACAACGCGCAGGCTATTCTGGGCGGAGTGCAATGAGTGGGGAGGCCAGTAGGGTTCATGCTAAGGCATGGGCTTGCCGCGGTCAGCGCCCTGCTGCTGGACAGGACCGCATGCTTCTGAGTGCGGCGGCATTGATACATGTGATACGTCACGCACGCAGCGCGCTGCCACTCCCCAACCTTCAAGCAAGCCATCTTGAAGAGCGCGTGCTTGCAGCACAGGCAGCACCGGTCGCGCACTGCTCCTGCGGCTGTGGGCCCAGCATGGCAGAGCAACACAGCCGGTCGCCCGCAGCAGCGCCCCTGCTCGCTGGCGTCGTCAGCCCTGCTGGGCGCGCTAGGCTCCTCGCGCGCCTGTTGGGCGGAGCGAATGCTCCTTCCGTCTTGCGCCCAGGGCTCGCATCTTAGTCACCCAGGTCAACGAAGTCACTGACGTGTTGGCCGTTTGGGACTGAACTCACCAGGGCTGGCGGGTGACCTCAGGCGGCCGAAGACTAGTGAAGTCACCCGAAATGCCAAATTCTGCTAGGCGCTGCCGTCTTTGGCGCCACCTCGGGTGACTTCCCGCCCGCAAGGTGACGGGAAGTCACCGACCCCGGGTGACGTCGCAGCGGGTAAGATACAAGCCCTGCTTGCGCCTTGTCTGCCTTGGTCACGGCGGGGTCTATGCGTGCGACGAGAAGGAGGCCCCCACCCACGGCTCCTCACCATGCGCATGCGGGGCTCGAAGCGCCACGCACGGACCGCCTGCACCCATGTAACAGGAGTTAACCTGCTACAAGCAAGCAAGAGGTCACTCGAAATGCTACACGGAGGACGGAGCCACGGGAGTGGTATATGTGGTGTGGCACCTGCCACAACACAGGCCGCGTGCCCAGGCGGGAGGCGTGGGCAATGGCGGGTGGGGCAGGGGTGTAAGAGGTAATGCGGCATTGTGGCCGCGCGCGAGGCAGGGCGCGACTGGAGCCACACGACCTCCGCCCCTCCGGCAGCGGCGGTACGCGTGTTGGAGCGCTGTGTGGTGCGGCATGCGGCATGTGATGACGTACGCGACACCCGCGCAACCCGTGGATCACGAAACCCGATGCCCGTCACTCTTTGTTTGCAATGCCCTCACGGCTTGAGCACGCGTGCGCGCCGCCAGGCAATCCGGAGTGATGGCGTGTCAGTGTGTGTCGTGAGGTGGCCGTTTGAGTCGACGGGGCTTTGGCACGGGACAGGGCGCTCGCTAGTCAGGCATTGAGGCTCGCCCGTGCTGGACGTACGGCACTGTCCATGACGACCCAGGTGCCCAGCGACGTATCCATGCCGGCATCCGGAGCCGTTGTCATGCCCGACCCAGAGTCGCCGAAGCCATGCGGAGTTAATAAGGATGGTCCCGGGGAGCCAATCGTATGAAGTTACATATCGAGTATCGCGGTGCAGCCATGGGGTGCGCATCCGTCACATCACTTGCCATATGCATCATTCGTTTTTGAGGCTGGCGCCTGCAATGCCGTCATATCATATACACCCAGCCCACCCGACTTCCAGCGTGTGGCTTAAGCACGCCCAGAAGGCCTGAGCCGGGACAGAGCACAGGCCGAAATGGGCGTCTACGCAGACACGAGCACTGGCCCTAGCCCTGTTGTCGGGTAGTCGAGCACAAGTCCAGCATCGCCAACTCCAGTGAATAATCGACCTCCGCAGCGTGGTACGGGTCCCCACTCCCCACATACGGCAGGCCCGCCCCCTCTCCACATGCTCCAGGTGGCCCCTCCAAGTAGAGGTAAGCATATCCCGCAGCTGTACCAAATGTGAGAAAACCTTCAGCTAGCGCTGCGGGCTCAGCTGCCATGCCGCCCACAGCGCCCGACGACACATGACATCAAGATGTTCGCAGTCGCGTGCGCAGCCCAGCGACCGCCTGACGCTCGCCCCGACGTCTGCCGGCCGCCGTCCTCGGCGCCTGTCCTAATCCGCTCGTGCTCCGACTCACGCCTTGAGACCCATCTGCTTGCGGTACTGGTCGATGAACAGGCCCTTTTGTGTGGGGGGGAGGGAAGGGGAATGGAGGGGAGGAGGGCAGGTCAGCACAGTGCCGATGGCTAGCCAGTGCTGTGGGGATTCAGGCGCTCGGGGTGGGGGCGCAGGGGGATGGGTCGAGTGCAGGAGCTACGGCCACAGCCGGGCTGCCGTGAAAGCCCGCGCGGTGTCCGGTATTTGTGTTACCGTACGCGGTGGGGCAGCGACAGCAGCGCTACCAAGAGCAGGGCCAGGGGACGCGGGGCAGGCCGGGCTGCAGGGGACCAGTGCACGTCCCCGCGCCGGCTGCCAGCCTTTGCACCCTGGTGGTCCCCGACGCCCTTGTTGTTCGGGTTCTGGCCAGCGGCCCTGCGCCGTGGGCACCCAGCCGCGCCCGGCCCGTGGCGCTGCCCGCCCATTCGCGCAACTGCCAACCCCCCCTCCTCGTGTCTGCAGCAGAGTTACCGCCAGCCACCGCACGCCCCGTTCCTCGCCCCACCTTGCTCTTGATGTTGGTGGGCAGGCAGCCGCCGCACACGTTGCCGTTCATGCGGCACACGCCGTCACTCGCGCCCAGCGTCACAATCATCATCTGACGGGGCGCGCCCGGGGGGGTGGGCGGGAGGGGTGGGCGAGCGAGTGTGTGTGCGCGTGCAGGGCCCAGCGGAGGTGCACGGGCACTGGCAACGCAGGCGATGGGGTGCGGCTGTCCATGTGCGCCTCCACCTCAGGCACGGCGCAGGCGTCCGAGAGTGGCCCGCTAGGGGAGCTCGAAAGCACTCGGCTGCGGCGGCGCTGCCTTGGCTTGGCCCGGGCCCCTCCTGCGCCTCCCTCCCTGCCGTGCCCCCACCTCATTGCCCATGTTGGGCTTCCAGGCGCCCAGCTTGCCGGCCTTGCTGGGGCCGCCCGCCTTGACGCAGGCCTGGCGGAGGGGCGAGGAGCAAGGGGCGAGGGCCGCGGCAGCGGGTGGGCAGCAGGGGGAAGGCAACAGTCACCACGCTGGCGGCTTGACACGGGCCACTGCCTAGACCTGCACATGGCTCCTGCCGCGCCGTGGCCACACCGCACTGGCCCAAGCCGCACCCCGCCCCTCGGCGCCACCGGCCCTGCCCTCTCCCTCCCGCGCTGTGCAGCCCGCCGACCCACCTGCAGGCTTTTAGCCACCAGCTCTGCGTGCTTGGTGGCCAGGAAGCCCTGCAGAGGGGGAGGCCGGGAGGGCGCGCGCGGGCATGGCGCTCGAGTTAGAAGTGGTACTGGCAAGGGGGCGCACGCGGGACTTGCAGCGAGGTTTTGGCCAACCCTTTCTCCATCCTCGACCCCTCGCCCTCAGCCGCTTACCAGCTTGGTCTCCTGCACGTTGTTGCAGTCGCCCAGTGCGAACATGTGGGGGTAGCCCTCCACCTGCAGGCTGGGGTGCACCTGACAGGGGGAGGAGGGGGGGCGGGCAAGGGGGGAACCTTGAGCGAGGGGTTGCAAGCGAGGCGCCCCGGGGCTGGAGTGGTCTAATGGTGAGACAGCGAGAGTAGCGGCAGGGGCCGGGCGACAAGCCATGACAGCGAGGTGAAGACTGGCGAGGACACAGCGAGGGTCCGGTCGGGGCGGGGCAGGGCCCAACGCACCTTGACGGCGCCTCGCTCGTCCAGCGCCCGCGCCAGCTCGCCGGTGGCCATGAAGGACGAGTTGGGCTGGGCGCCCACGCACCACAGCACCAGGTCGGCGTTTAGGAAGGCCGCAGAGCCGCCGCTGATGGTGAGGCGCGCGGGGCCGCGCGCGTTCGACGGCGCGTCCTCCACCCGGCAGCCCAGGAACACCTGCAGGGGAAGCGCCGGCGGGGCGGGGGAAGAGGGCCGGCGGGGTTTACACCACGCATCGCTCCGGCATGGCTCCAGCCCCGGCGCGCTGACGCGGGTGCTGCGGTGCTGCCACGACCCCGCACGGCTGCATGTGGGTCGGTTGGCATGCGACCGCATGTGGGTCGGGTCCCGAAAGACCGCATGTGGGTCGGGTCCGGCCCAGCGGCAGCCTTAACGGCAGGCGCCGCTGGGATGCCCGGCCTGGCGGTGGCCCTGGGCCGCCCCACCTTGACGCCGTTCTTCTCCAGCCACTTCCGCGCGGTGGCTCCTGCCTTGGGGGGCTGTGTGGGCAGCAGCTCCTTGGAGGGGCACACCAGCGTGATGAGCTTGCCTGCGGGCAGCGGGGGGCAGGTGGACGGGGTGAAGCCGTGCAGGGGGTGATGAGCATGCTGGCACGTTCCTGCCTTCACAGTGCAACCATGGACGGCTCGGGCCAGCATCCAGGCGGGAAGTCAAGAGCAGCAGCGTGAGGCGGCGGGCGGCCACTGCACAACACGGCAGTCAGCCGGTTATGGCGCACGCGGTCCGTGCTGATGACGCATGCGACCGGAGCCGCAACCGGTCGGGTATGGGGCGGCGGCAGGCAAAACGAGATAGCACCAGCAGCGGCGGTGGCGGTAGCCCTCGGTAGCCTTGCGGCATGACGCTGCCGGTGGTTGCGCTTGTGAGGGCTGCAGGAGCCGCAGCGCAGCGCTGCAGCGGGGCATGCCCCACCCCCGCCCCCGTCTGGGCAGCAAGGGCCTTGAACCCCAGGCCCTGCGCGCGCCCCCCGGCCGTGCCTGCGTGCGCCTCGGCGATCTCGGCCGCCGCCTCCACACCCGCCGGCCCGCCGCCGATGACGGCAATGGTCTTGGCGGCCCGGATGTCATCCGCCAGGACCTGGCGCCGAGGGATGCCAGGCGGTGGCAGAGGGCGGGGATGCAGACGCGCGGTGCGGGGCACGTGAAGGAGGTCGGCATGGGACTCCAGGCGGGGCGCGGGAGCGGAGTGGGAGCCGGGCGGAGCACGGGGACGCCGGGCGGCCGGTGCCACGTCCCCTTTGGATGTAGATTGCGCAGCGGCGGAGCTCCACGCGGACCAGGAAGAACTGCGAAACCCACTCCATGCCAGGCATCCGGTGACTCGCCACGGCCTGAGCTGTCAAGCCCACGCGGCGCACCTTGAGCTCCGCGAGCCGCTCATCGCGCGTGGTGGCGCCGGCGCTCTTGAAGGCTCCGCTGTAGCTGCTGCCCGAGCAGATGCAGCAGTAGTCGAAGGCGATGGTCTCGCCGTTGGATAGGATGGCTTCCTTGGGCGTCAAGTTGGTGACGGCCGCGAGCACGACTCGGCCCAGGTCAGAGATGTCCTGTCGCGGCAGCGCAGGGAAGGGGGCGGGCAGGCGGGTTGAGCAGTGATGGGGAGGCGCGACCACCCACTCCGCCGCCGCGGCGACATGCGCACCGAGTAACTGATAGCCGAGCGCGCCGCGACGTCAGCGTTGAGGATGCCGCGGACTGTTGCCCAAGTCATTTCAAAGTAGGCCTTAGGAGTGACGAGCGTCACCTGTTCGCACACGTGCAGGTGGCCAAGAGGGGCTGGGGGGGACCGTGCGAGGCTACGCGGGGGGCTATGAGGCGGCGTAGGAGACGTTAAGCTGTGCCGGGTTTCGCGCAAGTAGTCAAACAACATACGCCTGAAAGCAAGGTTTGACCGCATCTACAATACGCAACAGCGTCTTTTGCTGGCGAGGTCAGACGATACTTTGGCACCTCACCTCAGCAAACTTGCTGCATCGCCTCGCCAGGAAGACGCCTGCAAAGCCACCTCCAATAATAAGCAACCGGGGCTTAGCAGCCATGGTTAGTAGTGTATGGCGCGCGTTGCGGGGGCGTCAAGGACGGCCTGCTCCGGGCGTTTGGTCGCTAAGTCAAACAACTGGGAGGCCTGCTTGTAATGACAGCAAAGTGCGGGTACAAGCGAGTGGTGCACAGAGCGCGCTTAAGGCGGGACGGCCCGAGTAATCGACGATTACGGGGACCGTCAGGGGTGATGACGATGCTTCCATGACAGACACGCAAACCTCCGGGCGGAACGCTAGTACTGACTGCATAGCTGAGAGCTAAGTGTTACCGCAGGAGGCGAGCTCAGCCTCGGTCAAGCCCCCGCCAACCGCAGCAGGTCGCTGTCGTAGCGGGCAAGAAATACCCCACTCATGACCGACCAAATTAAGGACTACTGCTTACCCGCAGCACCCGAGCGGGTGCTGCGAGGACGCGATGGTTATCCTGCGAAACCGGTCGATCTCGAAACAGGGCCTCACCCGCAAGCGGCTTGACGGATCCTGAAGTCGAAGAAGTGCAGGGTGACTTGTATTCCTGGCCAGAGCACCGCAAGCCTGTCGGTCAACGCCACATCGTGCGCATCGTCACAGGGATTCGCTAGGTTGAGACGACATTGCGACAGGGCCCGCCGGGCTGCTTGTTTCTACCAGGTTAGCTGGACGGCACGTGACACTTGCCAGACGGCACATGGCGACCGACAAGTGCCAGGCGCACGGGACGGACACCAACAGGAAGTGTCACACGGGCCACAAGGGGCTCATGCCTCTGATGTCCTGTGTCAAGTAGGTAATGACATGCGGTTAGCCCCTCCCTCTTGGGAGCGCCTCGGCATCAACCTCAGTTTGAGCGCGCACGAGCCCGTGCCCACATACTCTCACCCTACCCGCACCCACGTGTGCTCACATGCCTAGACTCATGCCTGTGTGCACGCCCGTGCTAACGCGCGCCCCCATGCTCAACCCTCGCCCGACCCCAAGGCTCGCACATGCCCGCCCCCACCCCCTACTCCATGCCCCCGCGACACGCAGAGGCGAGGGCCGGCAACGGATGCTGTTGATGAACGGAGCTTGGGGGCCGCACGCCTATCAACCCACGGTATCGATACACCTTTGAGATGTGCCTCCAGCAATCAACAGGCTTGCGATTAGGGACCCCGCAGCGGATCAATCGTGGTTGATGCGGTTCATACAAGATGCGATGCCTGGCTCCCTGTTATGCATGTAAGTGTCTGGTCCCAGCTTCGTTGTCTTGCCCCTGACCGCAGCGCGCACCTGCACACGCCCAGCGCTGCAGTGGACGCACACTGCGCAACCTCGCTGGACGTGGGCCCCAATGCCGCCTTGCACCAAAACGCCACTCGACAGCTCAAGCTCCAGTGCCCCGTCGGCTATCAACCACACAATCCCACCGCGGCACACACGACGACGCGCACTAGCAGACGCATGCACACGCCCAGCCTCCGCAACCCCTCCCTGCGATACGCTGCCCCGTTAACCCCTACCGTGACCCTGGTTCAGTGCCTCCGCCGTTTGCTGCCCTTGCCCTCGCCCCCCTCACCCGCCGCAGCCTCCTGGGCTGGCGAAGCGCCCTCCTGCCCTCGCGCCTTGCCCGCGGCCCCCCGTGTCCGTGGCCCCACCGCAGCGGCCGGCGGCGCCTCCTGCTGCTCCTCGCCCGCGCCACCGCCTGCGCCCTGCGCGCTGGTGACCTCGACGTCGCCGCCCTCGGGCACAGGCGACAGCGCCGCCTCCTTCGCCGCCCGGCCGCGCTTCCTGCGGCCGCCGCAGCTAGTGCCCGGCATGTCCGCCACAGCCGAGGGCGCCGGCGCGGCGGCGGCCAGCGTGGCGCCTGCCTGCTGTGAGGCCGTCCTAGCCCTGATGCGATTGGACGTACGACACCCGGGCGGGCTGAACATGGCCGACGGCTCCACCGCCTCGGCACCCGGCTTGCCGTCGTCGCCACCGCCGGCCGCCGCCTGCTGCCCACGCGTGGTCGCCCGCGTGCTGTCGGCCGCCTGCCTGCTGCGGGACCGGGCGCCGCGCGACGGCGTTGGAGACGCCATCTCGCTGGCGGCCGCACCCGGGGCGCCTCGCTCTGCGGCCCCGCCAGCCTGGGCCTGCGACTGCTCGGCGTCAGCCTTGGCGTCCTCAGCCTGCTCGGCGGCGCCTTCGCCGCACGGTGCCTTCTCCTCGGCCTCGTCGGCCTCCGCCGCCTTCTTGTCGTTGCCCTTGGCCCGCTTGGCGGCAGCGCGGCCGCCGCCGCCACGCTTGCCGCCGTGGCGAGCACCCGACGTGGCGTCGGCGTCAGCCTCCTCGCCGTCCAGCGCGGCCCCGTCAGCGACAGCGTCGGCGGCCAGCGCAGCGCCCTCCGTCTGCTGCAATGTTGCCTCCTGCTCCCCGCCGCCGCCTTCCGCCTCCTGCTCGTCCTCCTGATCCTCCTTGGCGCCCTCCACGTCCTGCTCGTCCTCCTCCTCCTCATCGTCCTGCCGCTTGCGCTTGTCCTTGCGGCCGCCGCCCTTCTTGCCACGGCCCTTGGGCGCCGCCTTGGCCTTGCCCTTAGCTGCGGCCTTAGCCTTAGCCCTACCCCCAGCCTTGGGCCCCGCCGCCGCGTCGCCCTCCTCTGCCGCCGCCGCTGTGCCATCCTCAGGCGCATCGACGCAGCTGGGGTCGCTGGCCCCCTCGCCGCTGGGCAGCACAGGCGGCGCGGCCGCGTCCGTTGCGGGAGCCGACCCTGCCGCGCCCGGTCCAGCCGCCGCCAGCTCCGCGCTCACCGGCACCGGCGCCTCAGCCGCTGCCTGCGCACCGGGGGTGGCCGCGTCCTCTGCCTCCTGCGCAGTTGCGTCCGGCAGCTCGCCGCCGACATCGGCAGCACGCTCCTCGTTGGCGTCGGCCTCCTCCTGCTCCTCCTCATCCTCCTGCTGCTGCTTGCCCTTCTGACCGCGTGCCTGGCGCTTGGGCGCAGGCCGGCGGGGCGCCGCCGCCGTCGCTCTGCGGCTCCGGGTGGCCGGGCCCGCCCCAGCACTGCAAGCCTGCTCGTCACCTGCCGCCGCCCGCGCGCCCTCGGCCGCAGCGACGCCGACCGGCGGCCCACGCTGCGCGACCGCGTCAGCGTCCGCGGCGCAAGCGGCTTCGCAGCCGGCCGGGCTTGCCGCGGCACCGTTGGGCTGGGCCTCAGCCTCCGGCGCTGCCGCAGCGCCGGCTTGCTCAGCGCCGGGCGCAAAGCCCGGCACCGTGCCCTCCGGGACCGGCTCGACGGCAGCCGTGGCGGTGGGAACAGGGCCGCCGGCGCCAGCGCTCACCGGCCGGGCGGCGACGTCACCGATGTTGCGAGCGGGCAGTGGCTCGGCGGTTGAGCCCGCAGCCGCAGTGGCGGCGGCCGGGATACCGCGCTGCGCGCTCTGAAAGCGGCGGTTGGGGAAATCGGCGAAGCGTGTGAAAATTGGCAGCGGCGCAGACTGCGGAGGCGCCCCAGGCACCGCCGCGGCGCTGGGTGGCGGCGGGCTGGCTGCAGCCGCCGCCGTTGCATCGGGGCCGGTCGGCCCTGGGCCTCCGTGGGCCATCGTCTGGTCCTCCGCGGCACCTGCTCCAGGGCTGCTCGGCGGCGGCTCGTCGGCCGCGACGGGAGCGGCTGGGCTGCCTGCCGCGGCGCCGGCCAGCTCGTCTTCCAACTGAGGCTGCCTTCGTCGACTAAGACCCTTCTGCCGCGACGGTGGCGGCGCCGACGGCGGCGCCGCCGGGCGCTTCATGCCGGTGGTGGGCCGCGCCGGCGTCGCGCCGGGCCGCTGGCGGCCCGCCGACGTGGGCTTGGCGGAGGTGAGCGGCGCGGCGGGCTTGATGGCAGTGGCCATCCTGGAGCGGGACTTGCGCACCAACTTGCCGGTGAGCATCTCATGTAACGTCGTTGGGCTGACACCGGTGGCCTCGAACTTGCCCACGAACATCGGCTTGGAGCCCCTGGACTTGGCGCCGGCCGCGGTCGCGGGCGTGCGCTGGGTGCCGGCGGCGCCCTCCGGCTGCGAGTCCGCAGCCCCAGGGCCCGGGCCCGGCTCATCCTCGTCGCTGGTCTCCTCGCCGGCCTCCTCACCGGCCTCCACTGCCGTCGCCGTCGCCTGCGCCTGTGTCGGGCTGCGCTGCGCTGTGCCGCCGTTGCCGGCGGCTGCGGCTGCATCCGCAATTTCCCGCAGCTTCTGCAGCCGAGGTGACACGCGGCGGCCGCCGTTGGGCGCCGGCCCGGCAGCCGCGCCGGCGGCGGGCGTCACGCCGCTGCCTGCGGCCCCCTCACCGCTGCCGTCCTGCGCCGGCTCCTGCGCTGCCTGACCAGCAGCCTCCTCCGCGCCTTCCACAGCCCCCGCAGCCTTGGCGGCACCTCCCACCAAGGGAGAGCGGTGGTCGCTGCAGAGCAGGGCGGTCGCATCGCCCAGCAGCGAGGCAAAGGCGCGGAGCTGGGGCGTGGCGCCGGCCGGACCCTGCCCGGACGTGCGGCCACCAGCCTGGCCGTGCGGCGCAGCCAGCAGCGGTGACGCCCGGCCAGCGCCGACGGCACAGCCAGCGCCGCCCTTGGGGCCGCACCCGAACTCTGCCACAGGCTGCTGCTGCTCCTGCTGCAGCGGAGCCGCCTCCTCGCCGGCGCCTTGTGCTGTGGGAAGGCCGTCGCCCGGCCCTGGCACCTGCTCTGGTGCGGGCGCCGCCGTCGCGCCTTTCTCGGGCTCCGCCGGTGTGACTGACTGTGCAGGCGGCGCGGCCTCCGCCATCGCGGCGTCCTCCGTCGCCGCCACTGCAACCGGGCCGCAGCCGGCCTCTGCGCTGTTGCGCTCGGCGGCCACCTCGGGCGCCGGGGCTGCCGCTGGCGCCTCGGAGGCGCTCCCCGGTCCGTCGCTTGCCGCGGCGGCATCCGCGTCCGGCTGGGCCCCAGGCTCGGTAGCGCCCGCGTCCTCCGGCGCTGCAGCGTCCGGCGAGGCAGCCGCCTCGGGTTCCTGGGCCGCAGCGTCCGTCGCGTCGGCCGCGGCCGCTCCGTCCTTCGAGGCCGCTGCGTCCTGCGAGGCCGCCGCCCCGTCCTCCAGCGTGGCAGAGGTGGGCTCCACCGTGACCCCGTCGTCCGGCGCTGCAGTGTCGGTCGCGGCAGCCGTAGCGCCCTCCGGCGCCGGCACGCCGGGCGCGGCAGCGGCCTCGCCGACCAATGGAGAAGCTGCGAGCGCGGCAACGACCTCACCGTTCGGCGCCGCGGCACCGGGCACGGAGCCAGCCTCCTTTGGCGCGGACGTGGCATGCGCGGCAGCGCGTTCCTCCGCAGCCAGGATAGCCACGGCTCCGGCCGTCTTGGCTGGCGGCAGGATGTCGTGCGTGTCAGCCGGCGCGGCGGCCGAGTCCGTCGCCCGGGCCAACCCGGGCGCCGAGCAGGGCTCCGCAGAGGCCGCCGGCGGCGGGCTGGGCTGCTCCTGGTCGCCGGAGGGCGCTGGTGTGGCGGCAGCGGCCTTGCCCTTGGGTGGCCGCTGCGAAGCAGCCTCGGGCGCTGGCGTGTTTGCAGCGGCACCGCCCCTTGCCGTTCGCCGCAAGGCAGGCTCGGGCGGCGGTGCAGAGAGATCGGCCCTGCTCCTGGTTGACCGCGGCTGGGGTGTCGGGGCGGCGGCAGTGGCTGTGGCCTGCCGCCGCGTCACGGGCCCCGTTGTGCCGGGCGCCGCGCCGGCGGCAGCCGTCCTCGTCGACCGCTTGGGGGTCGCGGCCGCGGGCGGCCGCGGCGAGGCCCTGGCCTGGCGCTTGCGCGAGCGCCCGGGCGGTGGCATGTCATGCTGGGGCTCGGCGGGTGACTGGGCCTCGGCCTTGCGCTTGCGGGTGAGCACGGTGCCGCCGGTGGCGGGCGGCGCGGCCGCCGGCGACTGCCGGCGCTGAGCCGAGGCGCCCCGCTTGGTGCTGCGTCCGCTGGTCGAGGGCGCAGCGTCGCCCGCCGGCTGCTGCGCGGCAGCGGACGCCTGGCCGCCGGAGGGCGGCTGCGGTGCTGACATCGCGACGCAGGCAGCTGACGGCTCTGCCGCAGCAGCAGGGCCGCTGGCCGCTGGGCCGGCACCGCTGGCCATCGGCGACGCTGGGCTAGCTGCGCCGGCCTGCGTGGGCCGCAGGAGCTGCCAGCACGCCTCGTTGCAAGCGGCCGAACCGGCCATCGCCACGGCCGCCTGCGCCGCCGCGACCGCCGCCACCTCCCTCAGCACCTCGGCCACGATGTGCGGCTCAGCCTGCGGCTCTTGAGCGGGCGGCACCGCAGTAGCAGCGGCTGGCGGCTCCGCGTCGGCGGTTGTGACAGCCACCGCTGACGGAGGCCCAACATCGTCGACGGACGCGCTTGGAGGCGCCGACCCGGCATCTCTCGCTGCCGCTGGCACCGGGACGGACTTGGCCGGCGGCGGCGCCAGCGGCAGCCGCGAGTGCGGCGCTCGCCCGGCGGCGCCTTGCTTAGCGCAGGGCGCATGCAGCGCGTGCCGCCTGCCGGCAGCGGCGGTGGCAGAGGGAATGGCCTTGGCGCGGCCGCCGCCCTGGGCTAGCCCAGAGGGCCCGCCGGTGGCTCGCGCCGCTGCCGCCGCCGCCAGCTGCTTCTGCTGGGCCTGCTGCTCCGGGGGAGGCGGCTTCCTCTTGCCAGACGGCGAGCAGGCGTCGGCCGGCGGCAACCGCAGCTGCGGCGGCGACGGGTCGGGGCTGGCGCAGCGGGGCGGCAGCTCGCGCTCGTCGGCGCTGGGCTCGCCGTCCGTGTCACTGGGGTGCTCGTCGGGCCGCTCGGCGCGAGGAGGGGCCTCGTCCGCCTCCTCGCCTCCTCCGTTTCCCTGGCCGGCGTCGGGTGCGGCGTCGGCGTCAGGGCCCAACAACGCCTGGTCGGCGTCGGTGTTCTGAGCGGCAGCGCCGGCGGCGGCGCCGCCGGCTTGCGGTGGCGCCATGCCGGCGGCAGCAGCCGCTGCGG
The DNA here is from genome assembly GCA_001662425.1 of Chlamydomonas sphaeroides. Classification (NCBI taxonomy): domain Eukaryota; kingdom Viridiplantae; phylum Chlorophyta; class Chlorophyceae; order Chlamydomonadales; family Chlamydomonadaceae; genus Chlamydomonas; species Chlamydomonas sphaeroides. Next base: position 14,283 of record BDDC01001550.1, read on the forward strand.
GGGCGTCAGGTCCGGGGCCCATGCGAGCGGGGCCACCGGCCTGGGGCCGCAGCACCTGGGTGTATGGAGGGGCAGAGGGGCAGCATGCAACGGACCGTCAGTGGGGCTTGGCGAGCCATTGCCGCAACGCCGCGTACCGGGCGCCAGATAAGGCCGGCGCATATGCCTGCGCATCGTGGCCGGGTGCGTCGCCCCCATCCCCCCCCCAGCATGACATGCGCGCTTCGCACCCGCTGCGGCGATGCACGGCTGCCTGCCCCACCTGGATGGTGGCCACCTGGCCGAAGAGGCCGTCGCCACCGGCGTTGTACATGTACATGGGCGCTGATGGGGTTGGGCACAGGGCGAGGGCGCAGGAACGACACAAGAGGCATCAGGCAACAGCTCCCTGCAGCGCCTCCCTCCCTCCGGCCAAGGCCCGCTGACCGCAGGGGAAGCGCCAGCCAGTCCGTCCCTGCGCTGCAAAGAACGCTAGCCACAACCGCAGCTCCAGGCCCCAGCACCCGGCGATGCCTCACCTGCTTCGGCGCCCTCGGGCACGCTGCCCAGCCGGCCCACGCCGCCGCCCAGGCGGCTGGCGTACTTGCCGCGCTGGTCCAGCGGCGTGGGGCCCACCTCGGCCGTGGACTGAGAGTCGTCGCAGGTGTCGGGGCTGCTGAGGGGCGGCCGCGGCCCCGCCGGCCCGCCGCGCCGCTTGCCGCTGCTGACGGGCCGCGCGCCGGAGCGGGCGCGCTTGGCGGGCGTGGCGCGAGCAGGCGCGGCCGCGGGCGCGGCGGCCGGTGCGGCAGCGGCGCCCTGTGCGGGCTTCGCGGGCCCCTCCCGCTCAAAGAGCGCGTTGAGGTTGGCGGCGGCGCCGGCGCAGCGCTGCCGCCGCATCTGGTCCTCCTTGATCTCCGCCAGGCGGGCGGGCGGCGGCGGCGCAGGCGCCGGCACCATGGGCCGGGCCAAGAGTGTTGGCCTCCTGCGCACCGGCACAGCAGCCGGCGACAACGGACACCCTTGTTGACACCCTTGTCGACACCCTTGTTGACACCGTTTGGCATGCGGTGCAGCAGCAGGCAGCGCCGCTGCCGTCGACGCTGGTGTGCGCCCCCTGTGCAATGTCCCGCTGCCTAGGCTGCCCTTCGCGCCCATCCCAACCGCGACCCTCGCGCCCCAACTCCCCTGCCCCTGGCCACGTCCATCGGCTCACAGGTGCGAGGGCCGGTTTAGCTGCTGCGTGGCGTCCACCTCGTAGCGGCCCCCGCGCAGGCCGCCGCCGCCGCCGCCGGGTCGGGCGCCAGGCCCGGGCTTCGAGTCCGCCTCCAGATCCCGCTGTGGGGTGCGGTGGAGGGCGGTGACACGGAGGGGAGGGCCTTGGACCAACACCAGCACCCGGCACACTCGGTGGCGGGCCGTGGGGTGCGCATGTCCAGCAGGACGGCAGCCCAAGCGTGTGGCATGTAGGCTGCCCCATCTGCGCAGCCCCTGGCGTACCGTACCTGTGGCAGGGGGATGCCGCTGCGCAGGCCGCCGGCGATCCCCGCGGCCGCAGCAGCGGCGGCCAGCGCCGCCTGCCGGCTGCCAGCGTTGTTGGAGGCCTGCCGCAGCAGCGCAGCGCCGCCCGCGCTGCCGGACGGTCCCCGCGCTAGGCCGCTGCCCGCCGCGACCAGCTGCCGGGCGCCGATGGAGCCCGAGGGAGCTCTGCGAGAGGCGCAAGCAGGGCGGTAATGCGAGCAGTAAAGTGGAACGTCCGGCTCGGTGTGGCTGTCCCCATGGCTCAGGGTTCACACGCAAGCAGAGGTCCATCCATCGTGAGCCGCGGCACACGTCGCGCTCCAAGCCCTTCCCCAGCCCTTCCCCGGCCCTCGCCGGCCCTCGCCGGCCCTCCCCGACCCTTCCCGACCCTTCCCGACCCTTCCTGGCTTCTCCCGGCCCTTTCCGGCCCTTCCGCCGCCCGTCCCGGCCCTCCCTGGGCTCCCACGCACCGCTCCGAGGCCAGCTGCGAGCCCTGGCCCGAGCCGCGGCGCTCTTCATGCTGCGCGCTGCCCGAAAGCCGCCGCGCGTCCTCCACGCCGCCCGCCTCCTCCAGGCCCGCCACCCAGTCGTCGTCAGAGTCCCTGCAGGGGGGCAGGCAAGGCCATCCGTCAGTCAGGCACACCGGCAGGCACGTGTCGGCACAGTATTTGGGGCAACGCCTGGTGGTACAGGTGCCGCAGGGGCACACGCGGCTTGTCTTTTTCGCGCCTGCCGTGCTACCAGCCAGGCGCCACGTCGCCCTCGCGACCACGCCTCCAGCGCCCGCCGTGCTGCACCCCTCCCTGCCTCACTTGTACCGGTGGAAGGCCATTTCCTGCGCGCCTTCGATGTCCTTGCCGCCGTACATGGCGGCCAGTAGCTCCAGCAGCACCGCCACCCAGGAGCCACCTGCGGGAGGACGAGGAGGCAGACAGAGACGAGGAGCGACAAGGGAAGTGAGGGCGGGCATTTGATAAGGCGGCGAGGAGGGAGCGGCAAGGTAGGGGTGCTGGACGCCCCTCGTCCGTTTCGTCGCGCCGCTCACCCCACTCCTTGGCCAGCGGCCCCGCCACGAAGGCCGCCATGCTGGGCTGGCCCGTCACGTGGGCCGCCATGAGGGGCACGCCGTGGTCGAGCGTCTCGCGGAGCGCGTCAGCCAGCGAGCGGGGGGAGGGCTGGCGGAAGCCTGGGGGAGGGGGCGAGAGTGCGGCGGTGGGAGGGGACGTGGGGGGCGAGGGCAGGGCGACGGCAAAGGGCGGCGTACTAGGACCGCGCCGGGAAGGGCCCGGACGACGCAAGCGCAGCCCGCGCGGCAGTGCCCGGCCCCACTCACGCAGCTCCTCCATGGCGTAGATGTAGCTGAGGGGAGGGTGGCAGGGGCCACGGGATTGTAAGGCAGGCAGGCAGGCTCACAATGGACCCCGCGCAGCGCGCGGACCCAAACGGATCCAAGCGCGGGTCCTGCTTCGCGTTACTGCGCGTATCCCGGCTCCTTGCCCATCCCATCCCAGCCCGCCGCACCGGGCGCCCATGTAGAGAAGGCCGCAGAGCGTGTTGCGCGGCTTGCGCTGCAGCCGCAGCTGGGGCTCGTGCTGCCGCAGCACCAGGAAGCCGTCGCAGCCCCAGGCCAGGCGCAGCAGGTCGTAGATCTGGGGGGCGGTAGCGGGGACCAAGGGGGAGGGGAGCCGGCGGTGAGGCGAACGTGGTGATTGCCGGCCGCAGCAGGCGGCGGCTAGGCGCGCCCGGCCCCTGTCCGCCCTGCAGGCACCGTTGAAGCTCTGCTAACACCCTATCCCATGGGTCACACAGTCCAACAACTTGATGACTGTTTGCAATCCAGCAGATACCGCCCGTGCTGGCCGTGGAGCTGGGCCGCTCTGGTCCTCCGGGCCGACGCCGCCAAGCCATCCCCAGCCGGCCCGCACCGCCTCGCCCCACCTGCTCCAGGCCCGCCCCGAAGTCCTTGCCGTCGGGCTCGGGCTGGCCGCTGGGGTCCAGCTCGCCGCAGCCCTCCTCGCCGCGCGGAGGCGGGGGCGCGCCCTGCGGCAGGGGCGACCGGGCGCAGGGGCGGAGCCGTTGGGGGGTGGAGGCAGCGTCTAGCTCGTGGCCGCGTCGCGAGCATCCGATTGCGCCTCCCACACACCTGCCAGCCGGGTACCCGCCAGCCGGCCCCGCCCCGGCCACTCGCACCGCCCGCTCACCCCGAACTGCATGGCCCGGTTGTAGGCCGCCTGCTGCCGGGCCTCCTGCGCGGCCTTGGCGGAGGCCACCGCCGTGGCCACCGTCGCCTCGTTGCACCTGGCCGCGGCCAAGGCGCGAGGAGAGAGGGGCGTGCAGCGGCGCAGTGGGCGCGCTGGATCAAGCCCTGCAGACCGGCACGCTGCAGCCCAGAAGCCCACGCCCCTACAGCTGCGGCCCGCTATCCTCCGAAAGCGCACCGCCCCGCCCCGGTCACCCGCCGGACCCGGCCCCCTTCTCCCCATCTTCCCCAAGCCTCCCATCCTCTGCCCCGCTGCGGCCCCTACGTGAGCAGCGCCTGCACGCCCGCCACCGCGTGCTGCCGGGCCGCATCCAGCAGCAGCCGCAGCGGCGGCTCCCAGCCCGGCAGCGGCAGCTCGCTGGGCCGCATAGGCCGGGGCTTGCGCAGGTCTGCGGGGCGGGAGGCGGGGGTGGCGGGGAGGAGGGTCGTACGGTAGGGAGGCAGGCAGCGGAGCTGCCGGCCGGCTGGCGGAAGGCAGCCTGGCGGAAGCGGTCCTCAAGCCCCCGCCGTCCCGCCATGCCGCCCAGCTCCCCGCAGCTTACTGCGCTTGAGGTAGCGCGAGCGCGCGTCGCCCAGCGTCGACGTCAGCTTCCGGCGGCCGGCCGACCCGGGCTCAGCCCCGCCGGCGCTGGCCGCAGCGCCGGGGGCCTCGCTAGCGTCCGCGGCGGGCGGCAGCGAGGCAGCGGCGGCCGCCTCGGCCCCAGCGGCTTGGGCGCCGCCGTCACCGTCCATGGGGCCGGCCCCGCCCTGGGCGTGCGGCGCCGCGCCCTCGGCCGAGGAGCCAGCTGCGCCCGCCTCCTGCTGCTTCGCCGGCTGCTGCTGTTCGCCACCGGCCTGCTGCGCCCGCGGCTGCTCCGGTTGCTGCGCCTGCTGTGCCGTCCGCAGCCTCTCCTCGTCGGCCTTGATCGCCTTCTTGAGGGGGCCCTTGAGGAACGCCAGCATGGCCCTGGGGAGGGAGCCGGGGGCGGACGTGTACCCAGGCTTTAACGGCCTAGACGACAGCAGCTCGGACCCCAATTCGCAGAGGCTGCGCTGCACTGAGCTCGATCCCGCCTCGTGTAGGCTAGAAGCTCCCGTGGCCTTTCCAGTGCCGCAGCACACACACACACACACACACACACATCGTCCAGCAGTTTCCCCTGCGTCCCCAAGCCTCACTTGTCGGCGTCGCTCAGCACGGCCTCCGCGTCCACGTCGTCGTCAATCTCGCCCTCCTGCTGCATCTGCTGGTCCTCGGCGGTGGGGGCCGGCCACACCCAGCGCCTGGCCCCGGAGCCAGCGGCCGACGCGCCGCCCGCCTGCTGCCGGTGGGAGCGGGCGGGGCGGGGAGCAGGTCAGCGCGCCATTGCGGGGGCAGGGTGGGGCGGGCAGCAACTGATCAGGCCCATGAGGACAGTCGCGCTGGGTCGCACGCTGCCGCCCCACCTGCGCAGCCCGGCTGGCCTGCACGTTGGCAGCGGCGAGCGAGGCAGTGCCGGCGGCCGCAGCCGACCCGGCGGCGGCAGCAGCGGCCGCTGCGGCGGTGCTGGGCTCCAGAGAGGGCACCCGCGGCGGCGGCATGGCGGCCTGCAGGGGTGTGGCCGGGGAACGGCATGGCGCTTGCAGTGAGGCGCGATCGACACAGGGCAGCGGCGCCGCGCACGACATCAGAGATGGCTCCTTGCGCGCCCGTCCCCCCACTGGCAGGCCGCCCCTGACCGCGCACCTTGGCGGCCTGGCCCCGCGCAGCCGTTGCGGCGGCGGCCGTGGCCCTGGCCGGGATAACCCCGCCGCCGGCGGCGCCCGCGGGCCTAGCCGGAGGCCCCCCGCCGCCGCCGGCGCCCGCGGCCCTGGCAGGGATGGCCCCACCCCCGGCGCCCGCAGGCCTCGACGGCCCGCCCGCGCCGCCGGCGCCAGCGGGCCTGGCTGGCCCGCCCGGAGCAGCCGGCGGCCTGCCCCCCTGGGGCCCGCCAGGCCCGGCAGCCGGCTTGGCCCCGCCACCCGGCTTGGGCAGCTGCCGGCCTCCAGCGGCAGCGGCCGCCAGCATGTTCTGTGTGGAGGGACGGGCGGGGGAGCGACCCGGGCCAGGGCCGCATCACTGTAGGGAACCGCGGTGCTGTGCGGGCGCTGTCGCGCAACCGCAGGACACGGCGAGCAGGGCGCGGCCAGGCCGCTGCGGCGCCGGGTTACGCCACGACACCACGGCAGCGCCAGCTGGGCGACCCGCGGGGGACCACCGCTGCCCTGCTGGCGCACCTGCTTGTTGACCAGCACGGAGCCCATGCGGCCCGCGGGCGCGCCCAGGGGCCGGGAGGGCCCCGTGCCCGCCAGCATGCCGGCCGTCCGCACGCGCTGCATGGCGGGCTTGGGAGCGCCCCTGCCGGCCACCGGCGCGGCCTTGTCCTTGGCCTTGCCCGCCTTGTGTAGGTCGGCGGGCGGCTCTGGGGAGGGCATGGGGCAGTGCAGGGCAGGCAGAGCAGCTAGTCGGCGGGCGGCTCTGGGGGAGGGCAGGGGCGGGGTGATAGCAGCAGCAGCGGTTGCGTACCCGGCGCGATGCCCAGGGCCGGCAGCGCGAAGGTGTCGGGCCGGATGACTCCTATGTACCTGCGGCACGGAAGGGCGGCGGCAGCGCTGCGGCTGGGCACGTCTCGTGACATGTTCCATCCCCTGGGCACCGCCGGGCATCGCTGGGAGCCATCGCTCGGCCTCCGGGCATCACGCAACACTGCTCCACGCTGCCGCACGACCCGCGCTAGACCGCCAGCCGCAGCCATGGCCGCCGCCTCACTCGTCCCCGGTGGTGCGCACGGCGCCCTCGTAGGTGATGTAGTTGGTGTAGTAGGGCCAGTCCGGCGACTTGATGCGGTCCAGCGCCGCGAAGCCGGGGTGCGCGGCCATGCGGAAGGCCGGCCCCAGGGGCGCACAGGGAGGGGCCGCCGCCATGCGCTGCGCCAGGTCGGCCTTGAGGCCTGAAGGGGGCAGGCAGTGAGCGGGTGCGAGTGGGGCGGGGGTGCAGGCCGTGACACCCGAGCAGGCCTCGGAACGCGGTGCCCGCCCCGGTAGGCGTGCGGGGCAGGCGTGCGGGGCAGTGGGGCGGGCGGGCGGGCAGGGTGCGCAGGCCCCTGCAGCCGCTGCACGCAGTGCCGACGCACCCTCGAGATGGTGCGACTGCTCGTTCTGGCCCGGCAGCAGCAGCAGCTCCACGGGCAGCCAAGCCAGCGGCCGCAGCGGCAGGCCCAGCACGGCGTTGGGCGCCGGGCCGCCGGGCGCCGTGCCCCTGTCGTGCTCCAGGGCCCAGTGCGCGCTGCGGGGCACAACCAGCAGGTGCAGCCAGTGAGTGCAGCCGCGCCGTCAGCCTTGGGCCCAGACCTCCTGGGGAGGGTGCGGCTGCCGCGAACGCCATGCTGCGGCGTCTTTGGCTTCGGGCCCCACCTCAGCAGCTGCGCCAGGTGCACTTCGGGCGCCGCGGGCCCGCACACGCCGCCGCCGCCCTGCGCCGCCCGCTGCGCGGCCTCCATGGCGACCTCCATGCGGCGGCAGCGGCCCCCACGCGCCGGCTCTGACGCGTAGGCCGCTACCGGGGAGGGGCACGGCAGGCAGGCGCAGAGCGTCAGCAGCAGGATGCGGGCTGGCCCCCGGGCTCGGCTGCTGGCGCAGGCGGCTGTACGCACCTGAGGTGTCGATCCACACGAAGCGTGCAGCGCACGCCCGTAGCTGCGGCCCCAGCTCCGCCAGCTTGGCTGCATAGTCCTTGGCGTCGTCTCCCAGCTCCACCGCCTCGCCTTGCGGGCAACAGGGGGGAACAGGGGCGAAGGCACGCGGGTATGGGCATGCCGAGCTCCGCTCGCCTGGCGGGGATCTCCGGACAGGGCCCTGCGCGCGATGCGAGGGGGGTTGGGGCAGCGGCAGGGCGCCTGAAAAATTACCGTTTGGCGGCGGCGCGAGCGAGAGCAGAAAGGTGACCGTGGGCGAGACCGCGCCGGGCGCATGCCGCGAGGCCGCGGCGTCCAAGACCGCGGGCAGGTGGTGCGCCAGGTGCCGCAGCGTCCGCCGGAGCCAGTCGTTGCCGTTGCACGGCGGGGCCAGGGTGGCAGACTTGCGGACCCCGGGCAGGGCTTCCACTGCGCGCATCAGCTGCACCAGCGCTTCCTTTGATGGGCAGCGGCCACTGGCCTGGGAGCCTGTGCGAAGTGGACACGCCATGGCTGGGTGAGCAACGGGCTTGCAGGCCGAGGCTCCCTCGCTGCCCTGGCGTGGGGCTCACCGGCGATGGCGCCCGCGGCCGCAGCAGTGCTGCCAGGGGCGGCCTTGGGCTGTAACAACTGGACTGTGTCGCTGACCTTGTGGCTCCTGCATATAAAGGACGCCCGTCAGCGCGACTGCCCATGCGAGCGTCTTGGCCGCGACAGCTGCACACGTCAGCCGCCTCACTGTGAGCTGAACCAGAGATATGAGAAAGACGTCGGGCATCCATGGAGCTGCAAGTCAATTATGGACGCGCGCACAATCGCCTCGAACTCCTTGTATGGCGTTGTGCCGAACTCCCGCTCCTGAAGCCCCTCCGCGACACGCAGGCTAGCATCCACGGTGGTGCTGGTGATAGCGACTCCGCCATCGCCGGGCAGCGGGGCGTGGACATCCTTAAGGACCACAATGTGGTGCTCGCGCGGCCTTACGCAGGCCTCCGCTGGAGCAGCAGGCTCCGATAAAGTATCATCCATGTTTCAGAATGGCCAGCGGGGCCGGTGGTGACAGCAGGTCAGCTCGTTTTAAATTTGCGCGCGCCGTTGGACATGGCCTTCGCGCGCGCCGAGGATAGTCAGCTATATGTGTTGTGACTGTGTATAGCAGCGCAAGTAAGCGAACGCTGCTCAGTGACCCGTCACCCCAACGATCCAATTAGGACGCGGTAATTACACGGAGTGGGCGTGACAGAAGGCGAACCAACGGCCCCCCAAAGCCGGCAATCAGGAGGCAACTCCCTTCAGCCGATTCCCCATGTCCCCCGCCCGGATTGGTATTCGGGGCAAGGGAAAGCTTCCATACCACCCTCCGGCGCGCCCAATCACTCAACACACCGCGGACGGTGACAAGAGAGGGTTCCGTTTCAAGTTTACGGACAGTGCGTAAACACCTCATAATGAGGGCAAGACAGATATGAAGGGACACTACTCCGCACAAGGTTGTACTGCATGGGCCTTGCGCAAAACCTTCTTGCCGTCGCGCCGTAATTGCTGCCACAGACTTTGGGATAACTGCATTCTTTACTCCGCTACTAGGTGCAATTGCCCTTGAACGTTAAGACAAAAGTCTGTTTACGGCAACTGCGGCACGCGCCCATAGCTCTTGTCGAGCTGCTACAGCTGATGACAAGACGCCAGTGTAGCAGCATCACGCAGTGGGAGTCACGAAACGCCAGTCTCCACGTAGATGGCGACGCCTTGCCCCGTCGCCGCTCATGATGCACTCACAACGAGCGCTAACAGCACTGTCATGTTCGCTGGTCGTATTGCTCCTGTCGTCGGCCCCGCGCGCAACTCACACGGCATCTTGTGGGCAGTGGTCCGGCTGGCCTTTCTGCCGGGAGCTCAACCCTACGCCCAGTACCGGCATTGATGCCGGTGCGCCACTGGCAATCTATTGGCGCGGCGAAGGTGCGCGGGTGACACGCGGCAATAGTGCGGCACGCCGTACGTCCGAAGCCCTTCAACAGTGCCCTCGTTGGGCTTGCACGCGTCGACAGTGGCGTATGGGCTGTCCGGGTTACGCAGCCAGCGCGACTGAGTTGAAACTTGCACCACTTCAGCTTCGTACTACAAACACAAGCGAGCGACAACCGGAGAACGCCACCTGGAGGCTGCTAGCTGCGCCACTTGTCGCCCATGCGCCGCAGCAGCGCACATGGCACAACACACGGCGTCTTGTTTAGCACCGTACTGCTTCTTGCTGGCGGCCGCACCCGCGGCCGCACTTAACCGCCGGACCCCGCGGCCTCCCCCCAGCCCGCCCGCCTGCCCCTGTGCTGCCATCCGCAGGCGACTCCATCACCTTTGGCCTGCAGCTGGATGGCGAGCAGTGGGCCTGGCTGGGGCTGGGCCTGTCGGAGGCAGGTGCGCGCAGCACCGCCGGGCGACCAGGGGCGGCGCATCCCCCGCGCACGCGGCGTTGCCTCCGGCCCCC
>BDDC01001552.1:5598-24130 GCA_001662425.1 Chlamydomonas sphaeroides
ATTTCGCTCCAGACTCACGTGGGCTGCGCGCTCGCGCAACGGCCAGGTGAGGATCACCGCACGGGTTCTGCGCACGCGTTCCCGTCGCCCTGGCGCCTCGCCCAGAACGTCCTCCTAAGCCAGCAGACGCAGCAGGGGGGACGCCGCCACCGTTACCGGTGCGGCGACCAATTCGTCCTGAGCTTGATTCCCAACCAGTCGCCGCGCGTACACGCTCCGGCTCGGGTCAAGCCACAAGTCAGAAGCAAGAGCAGCACTCTGTTCTTCTGCGAGCCAGGACGCAAGGCTTATCGCCGCCGCCTTCACGAGGACCATCCCCACTGCGGTCGCGCGGCGGTGAGGCCCTTTCAGCTGTCAGCACAGCTTATCGCGATAATCCGCTCTACGAACAAGAGCCTGACGACGGCCCTTCTGGGAGTTGCGCACCAGGGCCTTGCCGCGACACTAACCCTTCGGGACCCGACGGTCTCGGAGGCTCGTCAGGACCCGGGCCGCACGGCGCCGAGATCCCCCCGCTAGCTCCGCACGGAGCCAGCGCTTCTGCCGCCTCTGACGCACCCGCAGCGAGTGAAGAGCAAGCAGATAACCAGGGCAGCGCCGGCGGTAACCCGCCAGGCCCTGAGGAGCAACAGCAGCCACCGGCAGGCCCAGCTGCTCCCAACCTGCAGCTCGCAGACGACATGCCAAGCACCCTGGATTCACCGGTGGGCTGAACTGGTGCGCCGGTGGGCTGAACTGCACCTGCAAGGAGATGTGCTGGCTGTTCTTCTCCAACCTTAGTGCTCCGAACACTGACAAGTTCAACCCTACGATTAACACTTGGGTGGAGAAGCACCTGGAGGACCACATGTGCGCGCACTTCGACAAGGTGATCGCCCTGGGAGTGCCAGCCGCCGATTACAAGGGGAACAGCTTCCCACACCCGCCGCCGCGCCCACCGGCGCAGCCACAGCTGGCCACAGTCCTGGACCACTGTCTGACGGCCTACTGCGTGCATTTCAAGAATAACGACCTGGTTGCACAGCAAGCGTGGCGCGGCTTCCAGATCAACTTCTTGGAGGACCCTGACGCAGCGGGGGCGCACTACTTGGCCATCTGCTCTGGCCTTTCGGCCTCGAGCTACCCGCTGCGGAAGCGCACGGAGAAGTTCCTGGATGCCATTGCCGCGTTGCACTGGGTGACCTGCACGGAGTTCAGCAACTCGCACCGCGTGGCGCAGGATCGGCTAGGCGAGGATGACCCGAAGGCCTGGTGCCTTGACACCTGCATCGCGGAGGCGCGTATCCACTACAACGCCTTCCACGAGCGGCAGGCGGAGGCCGACAGCCGCGGTGCCACCCGCAAGGCGCTAGTCACCAGTGTAGAGCAGGGCCTGCTGGCGGCCGAGAACATCATCCAGGCAGCCAGCGGCAAGGGCAAGGAGCCGTCGGCGATGGTCACTTCCGTGCTGCAGGCCAGCGAGCAGGGCAACCGGGAGGGCGGCCTGCCGGGCGGCAGCGGCCATCACTGACGGCTCCTTGCCCTTGCCGCTGGCTGCCTGGATAATCTTCTCAGCCGCCAGCAGGCCCTGCTCTACGCTGGTGACTAGCACCTTGCGGGTGGCGCCGCGGCTGTCGGCCTCCGCCTGCCGCTTGCGGAAGGTGTTGTAGTGGATACGCGCCTCCGCGATGCAGGCGTCAAGGCACCAGGCCTTCGGGTCACCCTCGCCTTGCCTCTGGGCTCGTCGCCTGCTACGTAGCGGGCTCGCACCCTGTGGCTATTCTAGCCTCGACACAGCTAGGCGAGCGGGGCAACCGGGAGGGCGGCCTGCCGGGCGGCAGCGGCACTGGGTTCTCCAGCCTGGCAGGCTTCAAGTACCCCAAGGGTGAGCCCGGGCCGGCCTCGGGCAGCTCGGGCCCATGCAGCTTCTGCGGCTCCAAATGGCACTCGCTGGACTTCTGCCGCGACAACGCCAAGGTGGGGGGGCGCACGGTGTACCCGAACTACCCGGGCTCCATCGACTGGTGCAACAAGATCCCCGTGCTGCATCAGAAGTATGGCCTTGACGAGCGGGGCAACCCGGTCAGCGGCAACAAACAGAGCAGCCAGCAGCCTGACGCCTACCTGTCGCCGGACGGCGGCCGGGGAAGCGGCTGGGGTGGCAACAAGGGCGGCGCGGGCCGCAGCTCACCGCACAGCAGCCGCGGTGGTGGCAACGGAGGCGGCGGTGGCCGCGGCTTTGGGTCGCAGGACCACCGGGCGAATGCCATGGGGCACTGGGAGGAGGCGCCCTCGGGCCCGCCCTATCCCCAGTCGTTCCAGGGCCCGTCAGTGCTCTACGACGCGCAGGGTGTGGCCTACCACCACGCGGCGCCCAGCGGCAGCCACGCTGTCAACACCACGGCCCCCTCACCACCGTCCACGGTGCTCTCACCGTTCCCACCGCCTGGCAGCGTCCGCGCATTCGCGCAGCCGCCCAACAGCCACCCACTGCCGGCATCCAGCGTGTTGTACGCACCGAGCGCAGCGCCCACGGTGCCCGCCTCCAGCTACGACTACAACCTGCCAGCCAGCAATACCTACTGGACGAACACCACTCGATCCATCCTGGCTCAGCAGCTGGGGGGGGGGGGAAATATAAGACAGAGAAGAAGACAGAAATCCTTCCCAGCTGCATCACAGGAATGGACCCGGGCGCCACCACGTGGCCCTTAACCTCCGACTGCTTTGCGCTGCCACAGGTGATGGCCCAGGATGAAGACCCCAGCACCGCCGAGCTTGCCAGCTGGACTGCGTCCCGTGACGTGGAGAAGTGGACACGCGACCTTCTCGCCGCCTGCCGCACGGTGGGTGGTGAGGTGGACGCCAAGGCCTGCCCCGTGCTCCACGAGCCTCCCATCACTGGGCTCGTGCAGCAGGAGCCGGGCCCCCTGCCCAGTGCACTCACGCGGGGTGGCAGAGCCCAGCCTGGTGACGTGCTGCGCTGGGCAGTCCATGACTCCGGCGCGTCGACCATCCACACGGGTGCTCGGCTCAACAGGTCCCGCTTGGACACCGTCTTGCGCGGCATTGCGCGGCTCCTCGAGCAGCTCAATGGCGAGGATCAGTCACTTGCTGCGGCTTTGCTGGGCCCGGGCGACGCTGGTGCAGCAGAGGCGGTGATGGCGGCCTCGTCCACAGCTGCCACGGCCGGCTCGCGCCAGCCCAGCCCTCAGCTCTCACCAGCTCTCCTTCATAACCAGCTGACGCGCCTGTGGCAGGAGTCCCTCAACGTGGGCCTCCACTACTGCCGCAACACCACCGTGGAGGAGGGTTGTGCCTATGTGTCCACCACCGGCGAGCTAGTGCTCTTCCCTGCAGTCGGCTGGGACTGCATGTCCAGCGCGCCGCACCTCGTGGCGCAGCATGCGGTTGCGCGGCTTGGCCTCACCATGCGGCCCTACACCAGTGCCGTGCACTCGGTCGGCGGCCGCCAGCACGTGCTGGGTGTGGTAGATGTCACCATGGTTCTCAATGGTTGCACGGAGAAGGAGGCGTGCAGCACGTGGGTGGCCCTGGTGCTGCCAGACGAGGACTGTGCGGGCCTTTTCGACACGTTGCCGGGGCGGCCACCCTGCCACCGGCACGGCATGAGCATCGACTGTGGTCCTCTGGCCCCTGCCATCAGGCACCGGCCCAGCTTCTCGCATGGTCCGCCGTTCGGCGACCTCGAGGAGTTCGGCGTCATGCCCACCGTGCCCTCCAGCCTTTCGGTGGAGGCCCGTGTGCAGGCCAGTGGGGCGGCGCCGGCCCTTTTCTCCCACGATAGAGGTGCTGCTGCTGCCTGCCTCCACCAGGTGCTTGTCACGAGGTCGACACCCACCTCCCTCGGCCTGGCCAACCTGCTGAGTGAAGGGGACGACTACAACACGCCACCCCCTCAGCAGGACGCCGAGTACTTGGTGGAGGCCGCGGCCGCTGACCTCTTGGCGTGGGATCAATACACGGACGCCCACCTGAACCGCCTGCCAGCATCAGCGCAGGGTGATGCTTTTGCCACCCGTGTTTTGCCTGAGTCGGCATCACGGGGTGACGAGCGCCCGCAGCGTCGGCTCAGCTCGGCGGGCGGGCCCTCGGCGCACGCGGCGGCCCCCAGCTCTGCAGCGGGCATGCCTGCGACCACGAACCTGGACCCATCTGCCGTGCAGCGCGCCTTGTGGGGACACCAGCACACCGCAGCCGTGCGACGGCTCAGCGAGGAGCAGGTCCACGCGGCGCTCGCCCAGGTGCTGGCAACGGTTGGCATCTCCGCAGCTGAGATCCTCCTGTCGCCCGGCCCCGTGGCCTCAGGGGGTCTGGCCGTGGTGCCGCTTGCGCCTACCGTGTCGGCGCGGCGGCCGCAGCTGCCTGCCCACCTGCAACCCAAGGCGGCTCGGGGCCCCGAGGGTGCTGCTGCGTGTGAGGCTGCCGCGGGCGGTGGGGGTCCGGAACCGCGGCAACGTCCAGGCAATGGTGGCAATGAGCGGCACGGCCATGACGCCGGCGGGCCGGCCGGCACCGCTGGTTACAACCCGCACGGACGCTCCCCGTCTAGGCGGCGCAGCCGCAGCCTCAGCCGCAGCCGTGGAGGCAGCTCAGACCGCCGGCCCAACGGCCGCGGTCGCAGCCACGACCGCCACGGCCCTCCTCCGGGATGCCAGGGCCGAGAGCGGGCGGGCAAGCTGACTGGTTCGGTTCCTCCCTGCCCGTTCTGCGAAATCCTGGACGGCTACGGCATTGGCTGGGCGGGCCTCACCAAGAAGGTGGGCTGTCGTCACTCTCTGGACTTCTGCTCGTGCTGGGCGATGTTTGGGGGCTTCACCCTCACCCTGGAGGAGGCGCCTGATGTCACTGGCGGTGGCTCTGCCCGGCCGGTCCGGGGATCCAGGCTACACAAGTGGTCGCCTGGCCGCAAGGCCATTCCTCTGACTCAGGCCGCGTCCATGACCCTGGAGGAGGACCTGCACTGGAAGGACCCCGGGGATGCCACGGACAGCAGCGTGGCCTACATCGCAGCGCGCTGCCCGGTGGCGGTCTCCAACCTGCGCAACGACACGCGCTACGCCGCCTGGCACTCTGAGGTTTCGTGGGCCTGCAAGCGCCACAGCGTCACGGGCTGGAAGGACCCGCAGCACCTGTGCGGCGCCAATCCTCCTGCGCCTCCCCGCGAGTGTGTGGATGAGATGATCCGGCACTGGCAGGACCGCGACGTTCACCGTGAACGCTCCCGGGCCAGCCCCGAGCCTCGTGAACGTGTGGCTTCTCCCCTTCACCATGCACCGCCCCCTCCGCCGCCGCCGTCAATGCGGCGCGACGGCACTCAGGGGGTGCACAATGAGGAGCCTGTGGCCGAAGCTGGCCGCAAGCGCTCGCATGAGGAGCTTGCCCCACGCCGTGACGATGGCCGGTCCCCCTCACAGCACAGCGGCGCTGGCACTTCCGCCGCCAGGCCGGCCGCACAGCCGTGCCACACAGAAGACCAACTGCCGCAGCCGGCTCCTCTGGCTCTGCGCTGGGTGCCCAACGGGCCGCTCACGTGGGGTGATGCGGACCCCCCGCTCAAACGCCAAGCCATTCAGCTCGTGCCCCAGAACCCGCCCACGCGGGTGGACCCAGCCACTGTCGCTGACGGTGTTTCCTTGGAGCGGCGGACGCGCCCCCACACGTATTTGGATGGACGTGGAGCAGGACCACTATTGCCACGGTGGCATCCCCGTGCTCTCTGCCAGCTGTGGCTCCGTTCAGTTCAGTTTCGCGGTCGTCGGCTACGACTGCAGCCTGTGGTCGGTGCCCCGCCTCCTGCGCATCGATGTGTTGCAGAACGTGCCCCGCGTCGACAGGGTCAGTGGCGCCAGCGGTGTCTACCGGCACGAGGTGCGGACCCTGTACAACGGCTTTGGGCGCTCCATGCTCAAGTACACGGAGACCGCCCGTGGCGTCAACCTGTATGCTCGTGGCGACGACCCTAACAAGGCTGGCTGCCTGCAGGTGACGGAGTTGCCCGTGTGAAACCCTTGCTAGTCTGTGTAGGGCCTTCCCGCGCATCTTTGGGGGCCTAAGCGCATATGGCGCATGCGGCTCTGGGTGATGTAGGGCACTAGGCCATTTCTGAGGGGCCCTTATGGCCGCCTGCACGTTTGTGTTTATCGGCTGAGTGCTACTATCGCCGAGGGGGGAAGTTGTGTGCAGCCGGCGTTACTCTGCCGTGCACGCAGTGTGTCGTGACAGCTGACATGCCACAACGTGTCCGTCACCACACCGCCGCTGAGTAGCAGTTGCTTATGTTGTTCTAGCTGTGTTTCCTGGCGGTGCCCCAACTTTCGTGTGTTGTGTCAGCAAGCGTATCATATCCCTCCTGGTCTTAGGATGAGGGACGAGTGTACGGCAGGCGTGTGCTGGCTCCGAGGTCTAGCGTGGCAAGGCACCCAGACGGCTAGTCTGGAGCGCGCTCAAAGACCCCGTGTGTAATGCCTCAAGTGCTTACATTGCCTCGCTTTGCTCTTGGCAAGGTCAGCTTTTCCAGACCACCAGAATCTTGCTTATCCCAGGCTCATAGCGTGAGGCCTCGAGGTGGAGCCCAGCACCGTTCGGCTGCTGGCCTCTCTTTAGTTGTGTGCAGCCGGCGTTACTCTGCCGTGCACGCAGTGTGTCATGACAGATGTGTTTCCACGCACTTCATCGCGGGGCGCCCAAATGCGACCAATGCCAGGCCGCACCTGCCGGGCTAGCGGGAGGGGTCGCTTGACTCGGGTCGAGTGAACACTGCGCCCTGGAATCTGAGGTCCAGCGCAAGCCGTGCGATGCCAGCAGCGCTCGGTACGCCGTGCTCCACCCGGTAAAGGCGCTGCAGCGTGTCTTGGGGAGAGCAGCCCTTCGTTGGCGAGCAGGACCTCCACTGCGCGCCTGCATGCCCGGGCCGTGGAGGAGGGGGCAGAGTCGGAGGTGTGGGAGGCTTGCGGCCAGCTGCAACGGGCTGCAAGCAAGCGCTGTGTATGCTTACCGATGCAAGGCACTCTCGGCCAGGGCCTGCTCTCGGCCGCTTCCTTGAGCGTGCGGCACGTGCCGGCCACTACACAGCGCTCGGCGGCTGTGCACATGAGCAGAATTCTCTCCAGCAACACTATGAGGAAGCTCGTGCAGCAACATCATCTCGCTGCCTTCAATCTTGGCCAAGTCCGCCCTACTTTAGCGGACAGGCCGCTGTAAGTATCTCTGATGCTGTTGTACTGTAAAAGACTGGGCGAGCAGCGGCAACGCACTGATCGGCTTCGCTTCGCGTGTACGACAGCTGGCTGCCGCTGGCTGCTTGGCTGACACATATCGATTTGCTTCGCCGACAGCTACCAGCACAGTCGTTTAATGAGCTTCCGCACCTGCGCTCGCTACTCCCTCGTTTGTCCACACATGCCTCGATCGGTCTGGAATTACGAATTACACCCTGGGAAGGGACGGTATAGTTGCCAAAGAAACATGTGCGCGGAGGAGGGCGGTCGGGCCTCCCCTGTAGCCCCTGCTCCCGCCCAGCATGACCACCGGCCCCCCCTTTCTTTGGCCCCTGCTGGTGCTGCCATGTGCTGCGTGGCGTGCGTGATATGACGCTGTGCACATCAATGTGTGGAGGGGCAGCTGTACTCCTCCTGCGGGGGCCGATGAAACGAAGTCTTCTTCGGCCCCGGGGCTCGGGGCCGAGCGCCCGGCCTGCTTCCGCCCTGGCGGTGGCGATGGGCCGGGCGGCGATGGGCCGGGCGGCGGAAGCGGAGGGGATGGTAGCGGCTGCCGCAAGCGGCCGCGACATGGCTACAGTGGCAGCTGCGGCGGCGTGCATTAAGATATGTGGTCCTGCCGTGGAGGCAGTTCGGGCGGCTATGTCCGGCCCCTGGAGTGAGCACATCGGCAAAACTAGGGGGGGCCACGGAGGTCGGTGTGCCCGCGACCCCGCAAATAGTCCTAGTTATGACCGCATAATGACCGACGGTGTGCATCTATGGAAAACTAAAGCGAAGCCAAGGGTACAAGCCTGGTCCGGGTGGCCGCTTATTGGGGCGAGCCATGCACCCATGCACAACTGGGACAGGTTTATGGGGATATGTGAAGCGTCGAAGCGTCGATATGTGCAGCGTCGACAAGTTGTGCTCAAGGGGTGGGGGCCGTGGGGCCGGGCAATGACGAACAAACCGGCATGCTGCGGGATGGGTCGAGTCGAGTGAACCTTCTTTCGCCTCAGGAACCGTGCACGTTCGGCCCTTCCTGCCCTCGCATGCGTCTCTCGACACAGGTCCCCTACTTCAGCGCTGCCTCTTGCACGATGCACAGAAGAGCACGTTGACACAGGCAGCTCGACAGAGCCGCTGCCAATCGCCCCCTGAGGCGTAAGCCGAAAACTGTCCCTCATGCTGTGTTGGCGCTGGCTGTGTGCCTGGGCTTGCAACCTCCTCATAACAAACCTCCTTGCCTCAGGCCACCACAGATTGCTGAGGTAGGCTGCCGGCCGCCCGGCACCCGCGCCCTCGTACAGAGGGATGTTACACAACGAGTGCAAAGCGCTCCGGGTGCACGTTTCTCTTCTCTCGCTGCACACCGCACACAAAAGACATGTTGAGTGGTATGGTCAGGCCGGCGCCGCCCACCCACGCGGGATGCGGAGCAACACACAGCGACACGGGTGCACGGTATCTTCGGTGCAGCAGCGCCCGAGCAGCCCAGCAGCGACCGCGCTGCCGTGCTAGCCCACGCGCCAGCGCCGGCACACAAGCACATGCGCCTGGCACGAATGCGTGTGCCCGTGCACCTGCACTCCTGGGGGCGGCCCAGCGGCCGAAAACCGGGGAGTCTGCAACCAAAACTGGGGCCAGCGCCGCACGACCGGAAGGCGGCGCCGCCCAAAACAGCCCGACCCGCCAGCCGCAAGCTACTGTGCACAGCTGCAGCGCCCGCAGACCGGCAAACAAACAATACAAGAAAGGACGGGCGCCCGACCAAGGCCCGGCCTGGTGCCCCCGACCCACCGCCAAGGCCGGCGCAAAGCGCCGGGGGCCCAAAGCCACGCACCGCGCCCCCCACACCTCAACGTCCCAATCCAGGCGGCCTCAGACTCGCGCCTGCCGACCGCCCCTCCACCCACCACCAAGGAGCGGCCACGACGCCCCTCAACGCAACTCCACCTTGACGCGACGCGTCCGTCCGCCGCTGGCCCAGCACCGCCTCATGGACACCGAGCCGTTGCCTTGCGGCAGCGGCGTGTCCGTGTACCGGCGCCTTCGCGGCTGCATCCGCGCCGCTGCTTCCGCTGCGACGCCAGGCCCTTGCCGGGCTCCGCGCCGCGGCTCCGCGCCAGACCGCTGCTCCAGCGCTCCGCATCAGCGTCCGGTACGGTCCGGCCCGGCCCGGCCCGGTCGGGCCGCCGGCAGCTCATAGCACAGCCGGGGCTGCTTAGATGATGGTGCCAGCGGGGATGTTGGAGTCCTTGATGATGACCACGATGCCATCCTTGATGACAAAGCCCTGGTCCTCGCGGTTGGCCTCGAGCACGCCCTCCTTGTTGATGATCTGGCACTTGGGCCCGATGCGCGCGTTCTTGTCGACGATGGCCTGATTGGGGCGCCGGGCAGCCGGATATAGGGGGTCGGGTGCGCCTCCAAGGCTTGACGCCCGCTGTCCGCGACACCCAATCCCAAGCAAGCGACCGCAGGCATCGCAGCAACCGACGGACCACCCTGGCATCGCTCTCACGCATCGCTGCTGCGCGCTACCATACACACTTGTATGTTTGCCTAATTGACAGCCCCGGCAGCACCGCACAATGCCGGCCGGCGTACCTTGCGGATGATCGAGCCGTCGCCGACGCCCATGGGCAGGCAGCCGGGCACGTACTCGCACTCCTCCAGCGTCTCGTAGTAGTCGGCGCCCATCATCATGGCGGAGTCGATGATGCAGTCCGAGCCGATGAGCGAGCGGATGCCGATGATGCTGTTGTGCACCTTGGTACCGGCCTTGATCACGCAGCCGTCGCCGATGATGCACTGCGACACGTCGGCGTCCAGGATCTGCGAGCAGACGGGCGTGGCGGGAGCTGGTCGCTGGCGGTTTTGGAGGGCAGCCAGGCTGTAGCATGATCACAACGTGCAAGTGACGCCGATCAGGGTGCGGTGGAGCCCGGAGAAGGATGCGCGTGCGGGTGCGGGACTGTATGGCGAGCTGACCAGAGGCGGGAGAGTAACGCCATGGCGTGTCGTCCAAAACCGGATCTTGCTGCCGGTGGTGCTGCACGCTGCTCCGGAGCAGCGCTTGGCAGCTCGAATGGCAGAAGCCGGCGCCGGTGCCGGGGCCAGGCAGGTGCCTTGCAACGGCAACATAGCTGCACGGTGGTCGAAGAAGCAGGCGCATGGCTGATGCGTTTGGAAGCACAGCGGCTATGGCCGCCAGCACCACTTGCCCCAGCAGCAACCCCATGTCGCGCCCGTCTCCGGACGCTGCTCCATCTAGGGCGGCTGGTCGGGATCTCCGACCTGGCCGCTCGCAGCACGCAACACCTGGGCTGCCAGCGCCCCCCTCGTCGCGTCGAGCCGGCGCTGCTGCAGTTGCCAAATGACTTTGGGCCACAGCGCGGGCTACACGCTGATGTGCATACGCCCCCGAGTTCCCTTCCCTGCCGTGTCCTCCTCCCTCCCCTGCCCTGGCCTCACCTTGGAGGGCGGCAGGAAGCGGCTCATGGTGTAGATGGGCGCGTCCTTGTCGTAGAAGCTGCGGGGGCAGGGACGGCAGCAACAATGGTACCGCTGCTCAGCCTCCGTTTCACGGCAGCTGCCGCTGTCCCATACCCGTTCGGCCCCCTACAGCGCGGCCGCCTTGGCGCAGACCACAACCTACCTTCGCTGCTCAGGTATGGGCTGCTTCCGCGGCCGCCACTGACGGCCCTCAGCCAGCCAGCCAGCCCCAAAGCCCAACCCCGCACCTGAACTGCGCCTTCTCGGGGTCCGCCAGCGCCAGGTTGGCCTGGTAGAAGGCCTCCACGGTACCGATGTCCTCCCAGTAGCCCTTGAACACGTGGGCCTGGACCTGTGAACACGAGGCGGCAGGTGGGGGGGCAGGGAGGCAGCCCCATCGTCAGACATGCCCTCCGACGGGCTAGCAGTGGCAGCTACACGCAACCAGGTACCGGTGCCTAACTGCTACATGTACCCTTGTCTTGCTTCCAGCGCTCGGCGCGCTGCCCCTATCACGGCATGGCGGCCCACGGACAGCGCCCCGCACCTTGTAGCCGGCGTCCTTGGCGCCGGGGATGACCTCGTTGCCGAAGTCGTTGGCGCCGGGCATCTGGTTCATCAGCAGCTCGCGCAGGGCCTTGGCGCCCATGACGTAGATGCCCATGGAGGCGATGAAGGGCTTGGCCTTGGCGCTACGGGATGGAACGGAAGCGGCGAATGGGGTTGAGAGCGGTTGACGGCGAGAGGCTGCCAAAGCTGGCTTGCAGGCAGGCAGGCAGGTTGCCGAGCGCCTGGCTTCAGCCGTCAATGAGCAGACGCCTCCATACATTCCGGCAACCCAGGATGGGTTGCCTCAGCTGGCTTCAGCAGCTTCCGAGACCTCGAGCTGTTGGGTCCTCGATGCACCGACTATCCATGACACCGCACACTCACGTGGCGGGGTCCACGCCCAGGATGGTGGTGTCCACCTTCATCTTCTGCAGGGCATCGCCCTTGGGCTTCTCAGCGAACTCCACCACGCGGCCGCTGTCGTCGATCTTCATCAGACCGAACGCGCTGGCCTCCTTCTCCGCGCACGGCAGCGCAGCGATGGTGATGGCGGCGCCGCTCTCGCGGTGCTTGCGCACGAAGTCGCGGTAGTCCATGCGGTACAGGTGGTCACCTGTACGGTGTACGGCATGGCGCGCGAGGCGAGGGGTACGGTACGGCAGCCGGGTCAGGAGACGCGCTGTGAGATGGCATGGCGGTGGGCGCCATGCATGCGTGAGGCAACGTGGCCGACACCATCGCGTTGCCGCCAGGCAATGTGCGAGGAAGCAAGTACTTCGGTGCCAGCAGCACGAGTAGCGGGCACGGGTGGAAGCGGCTGGCGCAGCTAGCTGCCGCCGCCGGTGGCGCTCGGCAGCTTGCTGTTTGCGCCGAGAGGGCTGCGCACGTCTGCGGCGTCCGTTTCCGCCTCCGCGCCTGCCGCCGGGCCCCGACAGCCCCGGCAGCGGTGCCGCATGTGGACCGCAGCCGCTGTGCATCCGCTGGCGGTTAGCAAGCAGCTCGCACGAGCGTGCTGCTGCTGGTGCTGCAGACGCCGACCTTGTCATTGGCCGCCGGAGGCTGCGGCTGTGCGCTGGGCCATGCTGCCGCCGGCGCTGCCACGCTTGCAGCTGACTGCGCTGCTGCCGGTGCCGTCGCAAACGCCAGCTCCTCCGCAGCTGCTGCGCCAGCGAACAAACCCCCAGCGCGGGCTGCAAGCTGCTGCCGCCAGGGCTCCTTCCTCACCACGCTAGCACCCACAGCGCGTACAGAACCCCGCCCCCAACAGCGCGCCGGAAGGGCAGCTCCCAAGCACAGGCGCGCGGCGGATCCGGATACTCCGCACAAGCATAATTTGCACATGTCGCGCGACCCGCGACCCGGCCGCTTCCTCGCCGCTCACCCGACAGGATGAGGAAGTCCTCAACGCCGTCGCGCACGGCCTCCTCGAACAGCCACATGTACTGGCGCACGGCATCAGCAGTGCCCTGGAACCAGCTCTTGTTGGCGCTGCTCTGGCTGGCGGCCAGCACCTCCACGAAGCCGCGGGTGTTGTAGCCACCCACCGACGAGTTCTGCGGCAGAGAGAAACAGCGTCGGGCCGCCGGTTGCACGTAAGTACGGTATCACAGCGACTTCCGCAGGCCTCGGGAATTGGGGTCGGGCACGCATGTCCCGCAGGCGTATGCCTTCCGCGGGCCGCTGGCGCGGTGCGCGGCGGAACGCAGCTACAGATACAGCAGCAGCAAACGGCAGTAGGCACTCACGTAGGCCTGCGATAGGTGGCGGTTGAGCGAGGCGCTGTTGAACTGCGTCAGGCAGTAGATCTTGGTGATGTTGGAGTTGAGGCAGTTGGACACGGGGATGTCGATGAGGCGGTAGTTGGCGCCCAGGGGCACGGCCGGCTTGGCGCGCTTCTTGGTCAGCGGGTACAGGCGAGTGCCGGCGCCGCCACCCAGAATGATACCCAGCACGGTCTGAGGTGTGGGGGTGTGGGATGGTAGGGAGGGCCGGGATAAGGGGGAGCAGTGAGATAGGTTGTAATGGTCGAGGGGCACGAGGTATGAGTGGAACGGGCGCAAGAGGACAGGGAGGCCAAAGGCTGGCGTGATGCGGGGGGGGGGCAGGAGGCAGGAGTTAGGCAGCGTGGTGACGGTGGGTGCGGTGCCTGAACGCATGCACACGCAGGCGACACGCTGCGGCCTGGGGTTGTGCAGGTGCAGGTGGTGTGCGTCAGGAGGGATGTGGGTCCAAGGTCGGAGGTGTGATATGTGGCGCAGTGGAAGACACGAGATGGATTGGGGAGCTGGCGGAGGAGGCGAGGGCGGGGCGCGGAGTAGGTAGGACCCAGTGTGGGCGGCGATGCGGGGCAGGCGAACGGTGTGCTACGTGTGACGCGCGCCAACATGCGGTGCACGGTCGAGCGGCTACAGCAAGCGGGATCAGGACTCGCCGGCGAGTAGCACTGCGGCGGCTGGGGAAGCGTGGGCGAAGCCCTGGCTGGGGCAGGGGTGTTGCGCGGCGTGGCGGAGGGGGTCGAGGAGGTGACGAGGCGACCCCCGCCCCGACTCCGCACCTTGTTGCTGTCCGCAGCCGGATCGAAGACCTTAGCCGATGGGGCAGCGGTCACGCCGTTGGCAACCTTCTGGGCGGTCTCCGTGGCAGCGGCCTGCGCGCGGACGACCTGCGATAGCATATTGTGCGTCAGCCGAGCGCCAAGGCATCCGAGCGGAACGAAATTGGTCGAAACTTCACCTGGGTCTTGCGTGACACGGCGCGCGCGTGGCGCGAGACGACCTTCGGCACCGCGCCTGCGACGGAAGCAGCATGCGGGTTGGGCCCCGTCCTCGCGATCGCGTTTCCTTCACATGGAGGCAAGCTGTGCGCACCGTGGGGGCAGACGAAAGCCTGCGAGCCCATCTGGCGCGACGACGCCTTCTGCACGCTCTTCTGCATCATCGTGATCGGTGTTGCGCGAGAGAGCTGCTGTATATGGTCCCTCGCCCTCGGGGACGGTCTAGGTAGCTGCGATGTGGTCGCGAGGCGCGCGGAGTGTACCACGGTGCGACGACCGGGCGCACCGTACATTCAGCCGAGCGGATAAGCCAATGAAGGTGCCGTCTTAAGCCCCCGTCACAGCGCCAAGCAACTGGGTCTCGCATTGCGACATCCCCGTCCAGTGAAGACCCGACATACCCTGCGCGAACGCGCGCCTTGCACCCATGGCCATCGCGACACCTTCGTCCCGTCTCCACGCCATGCTAACAGCACATATCGATGTAATCAACCCCACATTAAAGCAAATGTCATGACGTGTCACCCAAAACGTTGGAGCGCCCCGTGGGTCTGCTACGAGGCCGCATCTTCCTCATCGGCTCTGGAGGAACTTCATCAGCTGCTCCCACAGCGGCGACGCCAGCTTCTGCGCCGTCTCGATCATGAGCAGCAGCATGCTGGTCTCGATGCCCTGCCGCCCCGTCATGTTCACGCCGCACACCTGGCCGCCGCGGTTGACCTGCGGCACACACACGAGGTCGGGCACGGTGCTCAGCCCCGGCTCGTGCGACAGCAACATTAAGGACCCCTTTCGCTGCAGGATAGCTGTAGCGGTGGCCCCCGCCTTCCCCGAGCCCGCCACCAGCATGGCCCCAGCACGCCCGCGGCACGCACCAGCCGGGGCCCCTTGCACTGCAGAACCAGCGCGGAAGACCCGTAACCCCAATTACTATGTTCTACAAGAAGTCCCGGCCCCTGCGACCACCTGCTGTCAGTCAACCCACTGCCGCGTGCGCTGGCAGCGTCCCTCGCCTGCTGCTGCCCCATTGCCCTGCGACCGTTCCCGGCAGCCAGGCCCTGCTAGCGTGCACATGCGCGCGGGCCCAGCCCCATCTCTCGAATCACGGGCTCTCGCCTGGCAGCCCCACACCTTCCTCCTCCCCGCGGCCCGCCACTCACCGCCGCATGCACGGCGCTAGCGCTGCAGCGCTCCTCGGCCGCCGTGAGGTCCACCACACACTGCGACCCCACCTGCGGCAGGGCAGCGCAGCGCAGCACAGCACAGCACAGCACAGCACAGCACGGGGCGGGACTCTTGGCACGAGCGCACCCGGGCCAGTCCACGCCGGTCCGCGCCATTGCCAGCCCACGCTGCCGGTCCATCGCCGCATGTCCAAGCAACCCAGGCCAGGTCCCAGCCCGGCCCTACTCCGGGCCCGCCCGGACCCGCCACAGGCCCCGCTCCGGCGCGCTCACGCCCCCTAGCACACCTGCGACGCGGTGAGCACCAGCGGCACGCCGCCCACGTCCAGGCGCCACGCGGCCTCTGGGCTGTCGTCCAGCTCAATCTCCTCCTCGCCGCCCGCGTCCCGCACCACCTCCACCTGGCGCGGCGGGGAGCACGCGCGGCATCAAGACACTGGTCAAACAGTACGACTGCGTGCGTACGGTGGCCCAGCCCACACACGTACCGGTACACGCGTGTCGCGCGCATGTGGGCGCAGGTGCGACCCCATTGCCGAGCCCCTTGGGCCATGTTGCTTGGATGTCCTGCTGCCGGCCCAGGGCATGTCCCTCCCTTCCCTACCCACTTCCAAGCCACCACCCCTGCACAGTGCCCGCCTCAAGCCCCCAGTCCCCTCCCCAGCCAGCCGCACGCGTGCATGCACTTGCCCTGCCCTTTCTTCCCCACGTCCCCACTCCTCCCTTTCCCGACCCCGGACCCCCTCCCCTGCTGAGGCCGCACCTTGGGTATCCGCGTGTCGTACAGTGCTGCCAGCGTGGCGGCGCTGACGGCGGTCACCACATTGCCGTCGTCGTTGAGCACCAGCGCGTCAACGTACACACACCTGGGCACAGGGAGAGGCCGCGAGGCAGGATGGCAGGGCGGGAGGGCGAGTCGCACGGCGCAGGTGTCGCAGCAGCCCGGCTTGCCAGCACGCCATTGCGCACAGGAGCTGCTGCCGCCTGGTGAGTAAGCTGTTGATAACAACCGACAGTAGCAACCGCATAGCAAGCCCAAGGTGGGCCGGTGTGGGTTGGCGATGGGCCGGTGGTGGGCCTGCTCACCAGGCGGTCTTGCCGGCCAGGATGCAGAGCTTGGCCAGGTCGATGCCGGGGGTGGGCGAGGACGAGGAAGCAGGGCCGTCGGCTGTGGGTGGGCAGGTGGGTGGGCAGAAGCCCTAGTGGTCAGAGCACAGCGTCAGGGCAAGGGCAGAGGCAAGGCGGGGGGCGAGGAGCGCGGACGAGGCGAGGCTGTAAGCTGCAGCGCCAGGAGGCGGCGCCAGCAGCATCCCCGCGGCAGGGGCGCGCGTGTGCGCCAGGAGGGCTGTCCAGGTCGCGCGGTGTCAGTCCCCTGGGTCCGAGGACGCGGCGGGACAGCCGGGCGAGGGCGCGGCAGTGGGTGGTACGTGGCGCTGGTGTCGCACCTGTCCGCATCGCTGGGCGCCCCGACGGCACCAGGCTGGCCTCGATGGCGGCGGCGATCTGCTCGCCGTACGTCTCGCCATAGCGGCCCTGCGGCCGCGGAGAACATGGGCGCAGCACCGAAGCAGCCAGCCGTGGGTGACCAGGTCGCAGGGGGCCGCTGCGGCAGGGGGCCGGCAGCCAGCTAGGGCCGCGGGGCGCACCATGCGGCCACCGCCCTGCGGGGTCGTGGGCCGCTGGGCGCGGCATGCCCCGCTAGCTCAGGCCTGGCCAAACCCACGCGCTGGCTGGAGTGTGCGTCCTGTGCTGCCGTTGCAGAGCGCCGCGTGTGGGCGGCGCAACAGGGGCCACCGAGGGGCTGTGCAGTCGCCGCAGCCGCAGCCAGAACGCTCTGGACGCCGGAGGCGAGGCTAGGGCTGCTGTAGCTGAGCCTGCGGGTGCGCGCCCGGCTAGCAACGACGGCGCGGCCGCAATTGCGGCTGCGCTCTTTCATGGGGGCGTCGATGTGGGTGCAGCTTCTGCCCGAACGGCAGGCTAGGGGCGTCGCGTGCTGGTGCTGGGCTGGGGTGTGTGTGTGTGTGTCAAGGGGGACTGGGCCACAGGGGCCGGCCCAGCCGCACCTTGTACACGGGCGAGGCGCAGGGCGAGAACTCCACGGTGACCTGCACGCGGCCCTGGTTGGGCGCCGAGGACGAGGGGGGCCCGACCTCCACCTGCGGCCGGGAGTCGCAACGCGGGGCGGCGTGAGCAACCTGCCCCTACGACCGTGGGGCACCGGCAGCGGGGCCGAGAGGCGGGTACAGGTCGCCCCTGTCGCCCCGCTTCGTCCCCCCTTGCCTTGACGCCCACGATCACGTCGGTAGCGCCCATGAGCAGGCGAGCCGAGCCGGCCGCTTGCGCGATGACCCCGAGCTCCACCTCCACGGGCCGCATGTCGAGGCAGCTGCGCCCATCGAGCCTAGTGTCTAGCTCTATGCTACGCTGGCAGAAAGCGGCCTCGCCGGCGCTCGCCATGCCGACAGTCCCCGTGCAGCTAGGCGGCGGCGGTGGGCAGGTTGTACACTTGACACAAGCTCTTTAAACGAAAATGCAATAATGGTTGGGAAGCTTGCGTGCGGGCTGTCAGTGCGAATGGCAAGTAGGGTGCGTGTCGCGCGTCTCACTGTCTTTTCGTATTGTAAGAAATGCACGCTATAGCAACGATGTGTTGCTGGGACCACAAGGCAACACACCTGCGGGCGCCACGCACAAAACACGCAAGCGCCAGCCCCCTTGTCTCCACCCCGAAGTCGAGAGCATCTTTGAGTTGCAGCGGCGTAGTGCCCTACTGAGTCACGATTGGCCTCGTTGCTATGCAATGCTCCCAAAAGCTTGCTCCCTGCGCTCTGCTGCGCTGTCCTGCGCCGGCCCATCCACGCCGCCGTCGGCTGTCACGTGCTGTCAGCGTTGGACTCGCGCCGGCCGTTCCGAAGATTGCGTGGTGTCTCGCGCTATACTCACGCACGCAGCCCAACCCGCGGCTCTGTCTCCGTGTCAGCCGTGTGCTGAAGTAAGCACCCCAACCCCATACATCTTATGAAACCAACAAAGCAAAACCCCTTCTGGGAGAGTGCCGACGCAAGACGCTGCGCCGACCTACTGCAGCTCGTGCACGCATTCCGCCGTGTGACCTGCTCCGGGTCCCGGTCATGAGCCGCGGCGCTGCATCGCCACCCCCTCGTGGCCTCCAGCAGCAACTCTACGCGCAGGCTATTACAGGGGTCGTATCTTCCATCGATTTGATCGACCCTGATCGATACACTTATCGATGTTGACAATGGGAATCGATGGCATAATTGATACCATGGAACGATCGTTTTTGCCCGGGAAGGCATGGTGATCGA
>BDDC01001553.1:6602-24122 GCA_001662425.1 Chlamydomonas sphaeroides
GGTGCAGGGGCGACAGCGAGGTGTGCTGGGGGGCCGCAGGGCGTATGCAGCGGGGAGGTCACCGCGCGATGGGCCGCTGAAGGGCTCGGGCGTGCAGGGAGGCGTCTGGGCTTCGGTGCGGCCCCCTGCAGTGTGTTGGGCACACGGTAGGACCCCCGTGCACGTCTGACCTACTCGCCCCTGCCGCTGCCGCCTTGTCTCGCTGCCACCGGCCCCTGCCTCCGCCAGGTTACGGAACGGTCTACAGGTCAGCACAGGGGCAGGGCGGGCAGCAGGATGACGGGGTGGCAGGGGGCACGGCGCCAGGGCGCGGGGGGCAGTGCCAGTGGTCTAGCAGCCGGCAGGGCCACTGCACACCGGGGGCCTGACTGGTGTGCTGCCCTCCCGTGCGCTTCGCCGCCCGCGGGCCGCACCTGCCGCCGTTCGCACCCACAGGGGCATCTTCCATGGAGCCGAGGTGCGGACGATGTGCTCGCGCGGCGGCGCTGACCCCCTGTGTTGCTGCAGGCCTTTGTGGGGGGCGTGCTGTGGTCGCATGCCTACAGCTTCATCCACAGAACAGCATCCCCCACGGGCCTTGCATGCGGCCGAGGGCAGTGCAGTATGCTCCTTGCCGGAGCCATTGGCACGCCCTGGTCCGCACGCACCCCGCTCGCCCCCACCCGCCCACCTACCTCGCCCACGCCATCCCTCCCAGGTCGCCGTCAAGGTGATCCGCCAGTCGCAGCTGGCGGCGGTAGCCTCCTCGTGCAGCCTGCTGCAGTCGGCGACCAACATCGACAGCCCCGGGGCCAACGACGCCGGGCCGCTGCTGCTGCAAAAGCAGCACCTCCACGACGCGCTGGAGCTGGTCGCCAGCGTGTCGATGAGGTGCGAGCACATATGCAACCGGCGGGGCAGGGCTCGTGCTCACGCGGCCACGCAGGTCGTGCTGTCCCATGGGTCTGTGCTCTGCTGCCCCTTGTGAACCGCACGCTCTGCCCGCCTCCCCCTGCAACCGCGCGCCTCCGCAGCCACACCAACATCGTGCAGGTGCCCGCCTGGTTCATGGACGTCAGGTGGGGTGGCGCGTGCCGGGCGTCGCCGTGTGCGGTGCCGTCCCCTACGGTGCTCCCTCGCCACCAGAATGCCCGAGCTCCTCACATCAGACATCCTGACCATGCATCAGCCTCCCAACTTACCAGCAAACAAACATACGTCTTGCAGGGTTCACAACGACGGCACCGTCGGCGGCAACGGGCCCGACCCCAGCGAGTCTAGTCCGCTGACGCTGCGCCGCCTCACCTCCAACCTCGATTCCAACAAGCTGCCGTCGTCGGAAGCAGGCAAGTGCACGATGATAGCGCGGCAGCGACGCATAGCGGGGCTGCCGCGTACCACATGGGGGGGCCGCGCTGCGGGGAAGGCTGTGGCCAACGCACCCGTCAATGCATGTGCCGCTTCCGCGCTCGCGCCGCGCCCCACAGGCGAGGGTGCCATGGTCCTGATCCTCGAGTACTGTGAGTCACGCCACGAACTGCCACGCATCGCCATACCGCCGTACAGTCGTACCACACAGCCGCCCCTCGCCGCCGGCTCGCCCACGCCTCTCCGGGCGTCGGCCGGCCAGTGTCCCACACACGGACACGCTCACAGCCTCGCAGCGTTTGTGGCGGTGCTCCTCCCGCCCTTTGCCCTGGGCTGGCTTCCCAAGCCATGTGTGCGGACTGCGCCACAGCCCTGGCCATGGGTGCTGACCGCTGCCGCCCTGTCCTCCGCACGTGCCGCACGCACGCCGCAGGCGACCGCGGAAGCCTGTGCGACGCCATCACCAAGCGCGCCTTCATTGAGAAGGTGGCGCCAAGTGAGTGGCAGCATGTGGCCCCGTTCACAAGGCGGGCGTGCGGGGATAGGTTGGGTGGGTTTCCTGATTGGGCGGCGCATGTAGAACCAAGCGCTGTCACCGCGGCGCCGCAGAGGCCGGCTCCATGGCGGGCAAGACGTACTACGCCATGAACATGCGCGTGAGTGCGGCGCGACCTGCCGTGCGCGACCTGCCGTGACACTGCCGTACGCGGCAACCATGTGCAGCGGTCGGCCCCGTACGCCCCGCTGATCCCGCGTAGGGCGCACCTGCTGCCGCCGACCCGGCGCCCCGCGACCGCCGCCACCTGCACCTGCTCGCCGCAGCCGCGCATGGCCCCCGCTGCCAGCCCCCTGAGAGCCCCTCATGCAGTCGGCGCGCGGCCACCGCCCCGTCTGTGCTATCCACACGGCGACACAACCTCTTGCCAATACTTGCCACCTCAGTCTGTCTACGCAACGCTGCTGGAGGTGGCCCTGGCGCTGCGCCACATGCACGGCCTGCACCTGGTGGGGGGAGGGAGAGGAAGGGCGCCAGGGGGAAATAGAAACACGGAGGGGCTGCAGCAGCAGTGTGTGGGAGCCCACCCGACGACTGGAGGCCACCACTGGCGGCCGACCGCACCCGCCTGTCTGCCTGTGCTGATATGCAGGCTGAGCTTCCCGCCTACTCTCCCCTATCTCTCGCTCTTGACTGGAGTTCTCACCGCCCTCGGCCCTCCCACGCAACTGCCCCGTGGCCCCAGGTGCACTGCGACCTCAAGCCGCAGAACGTGCTGCTCAAGAGCAGCCCCCGCGACCCGCGCGGCTTCACCGCCAAGCTCTCGGACTTCGGCCTAAGCAAAATGGTGGGATGGGCGGGGAGGAGAGGAGAGATTGTGAGGGCGAGGAGCCAGGGGGCGGTGTGCGGGGCGCGCAACCAGAGGGGGGGCATGCGCCCCGCGGCCTCGTCTGGCGGCGCCACACCCTCCGGGAGCGGCGGCGCTGCATCCCCACCCTCGCGCTCACTCGGCCGCGTGTGTCTCACGCGAGACCAGGTTGAGGCATGCTTAGCAGCACGGGCGGCAACCAACCGGCTGCGGACCTGGTGCTGTTGCTGCGCCCTGTGTAGATGGCGCACGACGACGATGGGCAGCTGTTCATCGACGACGCGGTGGCCTCGGGCACCATCACCCACGTGGCGCCCGAGGTGCTGCTAGGTGCGAGCGACGGGGGCAGAGCGACGGGGGCGTAGGAGGGCAGGGGAGCGGTAGCCAGAGTAAAGGATGACGTGTGTTTCTGCATAGAAGCCGTTGTCGACCGTTGTTTACCGTTGCCGCGCCCGCTCGCCCTCCACCTCGCAACGCCAGGCGGCAAATCGATCAACGCGTCCGTAGATATCTACGGTGGGTACAGGACAGGTGCCGGTGTGGGATGCAGGGAGGGCATCCCGGCACTACGCGTGGCTGCGTCCTGATTGAGCAAAATGGTGCCGGCCTGACGCAATCTGCCGTACACACGCATGCATGCCGTACGCCCCGCAGCCTTCGGCATCCTGATGTACCAGATGCTGTGCGGCATGCGGGTGTACGACAACATGAGCGCAGCCGAGATCGCGTCGCACGTGGCGCACAAGCACCTGCGCCCCAGCATGCCGTCGTGGGCGCCCGCCCAATACTGGTGAGCGAGACGGCGCCGCGACAGCTCGCACACATGCTACCAAGCAACGACATGCTATGCGTGTGTGCGCCTAAATTGGTGGCGAAGGAATGAGGAATGTGCGCGTCCCAACGCTACGCGACGGCCCCATCCCATCTTCACTTTTCTCGCAGCTCGTTGGCGGAGCGCTGCTGGGCGGCCTCGCCCGCGGACCGGCCCACCGCCGAGGAGCTGGTCGCAGACCTGGAGGCAATCCTGGACGCGAAGAGATGCGCGCGAGCCGCTAGCAGCAGCGCCACCACGGGCAGGCCAGCCGCGAGGTAGTGAGGCTCCGCGAGCGGGCGCAGGACAGCTGCCCTGCTCACAGCCTCGCGCGCCTTGTCCAAGCGGCCACTTGACGCACCGGCTGCAGCGCGGCCAGGCAACGGGCAGGCGCTTTGGACACGCGACGCCGGGCGGCCTCTCGACGTCCGCTCGGCGTCCTCTGAACGTCCTCTGTACATGCTTTTGGCTTCCCTCTGGACGTCTTTTAGGGGTTTTGGGGAGGCGTGTGCGTCTTTTAGGGGTTTTGGGGAGGCGTGTGGCCCCACGGACGGCGCCCGGCAGAGCGGCTCCAGGCGGTTGTGCCAGCGCCGTGTAAAGCAGATTCGTCAGGGCGCATCAGTGCGGCGCCGCGTCGTGGGGTGCGCCATGTGACTGTGAGCAGGGGTGCGATGTTGGCGGGGGGCCGCACGGCTGCCCTGCGCCGTGCGGGAGATGTGCCTGAATGCAGGCGGGCGCGTGGACAGCAAGTGAGAGGCTTACAAGCCGAGAGGCTGCCGCGCCCACACGGCCACGGCCTGGCGGGGCGGCTCATCGAGGCAAGCTACATGGGATTCGCGGTCGTGAGGCGCCGCACGCACGGCCGAAGCCGGACGTGGCGGTGCGCAGAGAGACGAAGCAGCGTGTGGCTCGGCGGCATGTGCGGCAGGCCGGCAGGGAGGCAGACAGATCTGGAGGGGCGTCGCCGCGTCACCGCTCCCTCGCGCTAGCGGGGAGGGGCGGCGTTGCAATCGCAAGCCACCCGGAGCTAGAGCGCGCGTGGGCATTCGAGCAGGGGCCAAGGCGTGTGTGTGGGTGAGTCATGTGAGCGCAGCCTTCCGTGGTATGGGCGGTGCGAGCGACGGAGGCGGCGGGGCCCCGCCCTGTGACTCGGCTGGCAGAGCAGTTGGAGCCGTCTCGCGAGCGGCGTGGGCCTTCGGTGCGCTTGGAGCCCTCAGGGGCCGAGCCATGGGTCGTGTCGGAGCTGCCGAGCTGCTGGCTGGGCAGCGGTATGGGCCCGTGCAGGGCTGGGAGAGGCGGCAATTCTCAACCGAACATAATTCCTGGGCGCTGATGGATGGGTTGAGCTGTGCGTGATGAGGGCGTACGAGTGGCGGGCTGTGTGCCTGGGTTGGCATGTGAGTGGGGGCCGAGCCTACCGGTAGATCGCGGGTGGTGGTGGGTGGAGTCGTCCCACGGTGTGGGCTTGGTGTGGGGGCCCTTGGTGGCCGTGGAAGGTTTAATTTCGCAGGAAACTGCGTGTGATATCGTTCCTGTGTGTTGCAGAGACCTAAGATGATCGGTACGGCATGTGACTCTCCGCTTCAGCGCCCCCGTGGGGAGGCCGCCCTTTGATAAGTTCACAGTTGGGCGAGGGCGTGTGGCGCTTGGTGCGGGCGTCTCCAGCAACCAAGCGCAAGCCAAGAGCGCTGCTGGCTGTTTGGCTTCCCCTCCCCGGGGCACTGCGCACGCCCTGGCAATCACACCCTATCGGTGCCGAACCCTACACACATGCTAGTACTATGCTTTTCTAGAAGTTACCTCTCGCGTGGCGACGTCGCGTTGGCTTTGATGTTGATAGCACAATTGGCTCTTCGCACGGCGTGGCGACTTGCAGTGGGGGCGCAAGCAACCGGCGCCGTGGGCTGGCGTTGAGGGACTTCACCACTGGCATGTAGCG
This sequence comes from Chlamydomonas sphaeroides, assembly GCA_001662425.1. Classification (NCBI taxonomy): domain Eukaryota; kingdom Viridiplantae; phylum Chlorophyta; class Chlorophyceae; order Chlamydomonadales; family Chlamydomonadaceae; genus Chlamydomonas; species Chlamydomonas sphaeroides. The sequence continues at coordinate 12,064 of BDDC01001553.1, forward strand.
GGCTGCCTCGCGGCACGATTTCATCAGGGATCTTGTGCATCCCCTATGTGCAAGCAAGAGCTGGTGCTAGTGTGCAGCCGACCGGTGGTTGCGGTCGCCCTATAATGAGCACCTGGGGGCGCCCGCACTCTGCAGCGCAGGGGCAGCAGTGCCCTGGCGGCAACCGGTATGTTGCTATCTAGTCTCCGTATCCAAAGCTTTTATTGCCACTGTTGGGTGAGCGTCGTTTGGCGCGTGCGAGGCAAGAGAGGAGGCATCGCAGGGCACCTGTCCTTTTGTTTGGAATTTCTGCTTCGCTGGCTGCGAGGCTGCGCGTGCCGGAATGTAGCGGCGCGCGCGGGCGTGTGGGTACGAGATGGTGGTGTGGGGCGCCTCGCATGTGACCGCCGTACCTTTGGGCGTTGGCTTGCACGGAGACTGACCAGCGTGTAGCGACGACGAGGGCGAGGAGGAGGAGCTTGCGTCCCATGGGACGCACCCCCTAGATGCTGGCCGGGGCTTGGCGCCACGGCGCCTCGTGCCTGCTAGGGCAACTGCCTGCCCGCTAGCCCGTTGCCGCGGCTGCCGGCCGCGCCGAACGGCATGGCAGCACCCTGCTCCCCTAGCTGTACAGGCCACCACACGGCCCACAGGCTTGCGGTTTGGCAGACGAACAGCAAGTCCACAGGCTTGTGGGTTGTGCCACGGCCGGCCGGCGCTTGCGTGTGCGCGTATGTGTGCGTACGTGTACGTGTGAATGTGCGCTTGTGTACGTGTGAACATGTGCTTGTGCGGAGCTTTCTCCGCGGGGTCTGGGGCGGTGCAGGCTCCTGGTGCCCCCTGCGCATAGGGGCAGCCGCAACGAGTCAGTGCGCCGCCAGCTGGCACCCACCCATCCACCTAGAAAAGTGACGTGTGAGCTTGCTTGTATATGTGTTAGGTTTGGGGCGCTGGTGCGGTTGCTGTGGAGTAGTGCGGCGGGGCTCGGCCCCACGTCGTCACGTTGCTACGTGTGCGTTGACGTGTTCGTACAGGTGTTGGAGGCCACTGTGAGGCTGCGGCACCGGCGCTTCTGGCGGCGCCTTGGTGCTTTTGCGCCTGCTGCTCCTCGCGTGAGCCCTAGTATAAGTCCAGCTGCCCACCTGCCTTCCCTCCTCCCGGGTGTGACCCGCCGGGCCCGCGCTCAGGTGGCCTGCTGCTGCTGCTGCTGCTGGGGCAGCCCGCGGCACATCCAGCCCGCGGCCCCCTGCTCATTTTGACGAAACATGCCCCGGCGCGCTCACCCCTAACGTCGGAGAGTTAGGTGTGTCTCCCTCCATTCTTATGTCACAAAAATGCCCCGGCGCGCGACCATTGGAGCTTTCCCCGGCCTTGCCGCGCGCTTTCGTCCGGACACGCACGACCTGCGTCATCAGCGCAGAGCGCCACCAACCGAGGCATTCGCTCGAGCTGTGGGGCGGCTGACCTGCGGCGCCGCAGCTCGGCTGATTGTTGCTCGCTAACTTGTTCTCGCCAGCAGGCACGGCCCTCATCGCACGGCGTCAGCCCAAGCAAGCCGCAACGTTGAGCGCACCGCCGACCCCGACGGGCCCCCCGCACGCGGAAAAACACGGCGCCACACGACGCCGCCACACCGCTGCTGCGTGCATGGCGGCCCAGCCGTGCGCGGCATGAAGGCCATCCCGCTGGGGCCCATGCGGGCCGTGCGCCTAGTCACCTGTGGGGCTTGCTGCTGAGACGGGGAGCAGCCTCTGGGAGCAGCCTCAGCTAAGCCCCGTGCCTGCTCGCGGTGACGGCCTGTCAACACCGCGCCTGCTCTGCCGCCGCTCCCGACTGCCGATTCATGCGTGGCAAGGCTTGTGGCGGCGGTGTGTTCCAGTGTCAAGGAGAACAGAACCCCACACGCGGCACAGCACGCCCCGTGCGTTCAACATGTAGGGCCGGAATAGAGTACCACCCCGTACGCGTCGCGCCCCATGTGTGTGTGTTCCCGTGTGTTCCCGTGTGTGTGTGCCGCGGTCCGCCATACCAGGTATCCCGCCGTTCGACCCGTGTGCAGCGACAGCGAGCGCAGCAACTGCCGGCCAGCGCGGCCTCAGGCGCCAGCGGGCGCGGCGCCCCAGGGAGCATGCACAGCGCTTGTCCGCCCTAGGCACGGCAAGAGCCAGCCAGTGCTTGCAGCCGCTTCAGCGCTCGAGTACCGCTGCGCTCCGCCCCACGCAGGCCTTCTTTCTCGTCACCAGACCCTCCGCTACCGGGTGCAAGTCCGGGCGCGGCCGCCACAGCAGCACAGGCCCACGTCAGGGCTCTCCTGTGGTTCGCTGGACCTGCCCCGCCACGCCGCAGCGCCAACGGCGCCAGCAGAGCGGAGACCAACAGAGCGGGGCCACAGACGGAGGGCGCACAACGTCACGGGCTCTACATGCACCTCGGCAAGCGCCAAGCGCCATGCGCACGCCAGCCCCTAGGCAGCAGCCCCCGGCCCCGCCCGCTGCTCCTTGCCCACCTCGCGGCATGCTCCAACACGCCCGCTCGTCCCCATCGCGCCCGTGCCACGCACGCCCCCGTCCGCAGCCCCGGCCACGGCCTGCCCTTCCGCGCCAGCAGCTTCCCTCGGGCCGCCTCAATCCCCGGCAGCCTCGCCTACCCCAGCTTCCCCCAGCTTCCTCCCTCAGCCCCGGGAGCAGTACATTCGCAGCGCCCGCAACATGAGATCAATCCCCTCCACCGGCCGCTGCCCGCCACCGCCGCCCGGCCCGCCCATCGCCAGCCCCATCGCGTCAATCCCGCCGCGGCCCGCCGGCCCCGCGCCGCCTCCTCCGCCCAGCGCGCCAAGCATGCCCGCCGCGTCGCCGCCGCCCGCCGCCGCCGCCTGCTCGCTGGCCTCCGCTAGCCGACCGAGCAGCTCCTCGCCCTGGCGGCACGTGTCCGACAGCAGCGCCAGGAAGGAGCGCAGCTCCTCGGGGCTGCCCAGCGCGCGCGCGTCGGCCTCGGACGGCGCCGGCAGTGAGGCCGCCAGGTCGAGGTTGGCGGTTGCCTGGTCCAGCAGCTCGTCCGTGTCCATGGCGGTTGAGCCGTTGGCGGTTGAGCCGTTGGCCTTGGCGGTTGCGGACAGCAGGGAGGAGATGGAGGCCATGGGGCGCGGCAGGCAGCGCAGGAAGTGGATCGCTATGGTGGACAGCGCGGCCTCCAGCACAAACAGCGAGCGCGCGAGCTGGCGGTCGAGCGAGCTGGCGGCCAGCGCCCAGAAGTGCCGCGCCAGGCGGCGCCGCGCCGCCAGGCCGGCGGCGCTCGCGCCGGCGGCGACCGCCGCCGCGACGCTGGCCGAGCCGGCGGGCGCGTACGCGCGCAGCCGGTCCGCGACTGTGGCCTCGTCTAGCTGCGCGTCGGGCAGGCGCAGCAGCGCCAGCAACTCGCACAGCTCGTCCAGCGCGGCGGCGGCGTCAGCCACGGCCTGCTGCGCCATGTCGCGCACCAGCGCCAGCGTGGGCCGGCCCGTCAGCGGGTCCAACTCGCGGCGCTCCGGCGGGCCCACGGCGCGCAGCAGCCCCGACGGCGGCGCGGCGGCGGCAGCCGCCGACGGCGACACGGCCACGGCGGCGGCGGCCATGTCCCGCATCAGCCGCGCCAGGCTGCAGCGGACCGACATGACGCGCGCGCCGCGGCTGCACGCCGCGCTGCGCCCGCCGGCGGCCGGCTGCGGCGGCGACTGCGCCGCCGCCGCGCCGCCAGGCGCGGCCAGCACCATGGCCCCCGGCGCCACTGCGGCGGCGGCGGCGGCCTCGCGCCGCGAGGCGCGCAGCGCTGCCACGATGGGGCTGGCGGAGCGCTCCTCCAGGCAGCAGAAGGCAAAGGCCAGCTTGTGGGCCATGGCCAGCAGGCTCTGGCCCACCAGCGGCGGCAGGCCGCCCAGGCTGGGCACCAGGCGCACTAGCAGGCCCAGAGCCAGGTCTGCCAGCTCCAGCTCGGCGTCACCAGGGCTCCAAGAGGCCGAGCCTGGGGTGGCAACGGTTGGAAAGGGTGTGTTCACAGCTAGGTAACATATAGTAAGCACGACCCGCGCGGCACGCCCGGCGGCCCCGGTATGTGTTTGGGATGGCAGCGAGGCTGGGGCGGTGTGGAGATGGGGTTGGCAGGGCTGGGATTGGAGACAGAGCGGCAGCAGACGCTGGGTAGGTCCGCACCTGCGCCGCCGGCGTCGGACAGCAGCCTGTTGAGGAGGCCGTGGTGCGCGGAGGCAAAGGCGGCCGCGTCGGCGCGGACGTCGCCGCTGTCGGGGAGCGCCGCCAGCAGCGTCAGCAGCAGCCGCAGGCACGGCGCCGCCAGCGCCTGCAGCCGGGAGCGCACGCTGTCGGCGCCCGAGGCGGGCCGCAGCGGCGCGGTGGAGGGATCGTCAGGGACCACGTCCAGCGCGCCACAGCTGCGGACGGAGGGCAAGGCGGCAGGGGCGGTCAGAGGCAGCAGTGCGGGGCTGGCGAGGCTGCGCAGCGGCAGAGGTGGGTCCAAGGCGGAGGCAACAGGGTTGCACGGCCCCAGCCGCACCGGGTGAGGGCTGTGATGGCGTTGAGTGAGTACAGCTGCTGCGCCGCTGCCGCGCGGCCGCCCGGAGGCCCCGCCGCTGCCAGGCCTGCCAGCAGCGCCAGCGCCGCCTCCGCCACCGCCACGGACCGCCGCGCCTTCTTGCCGCCGCCGGCCAGAGCCGCCGCCGGCATGGCAGCCAGGTTGCCCAGCAGCTGCTGCGGCAGGCCGGCGCGGTACGCCGCCGCCGCGACGGCGGCGCCAGCGGCGCCGCCGCCGTCGACGGCAACGAGGGCGCGCAGGAGGTGCAGCGCGACGGCCTGGCCCAGCGGCGGCGAGGAGCCGGACAGCGCGTCGGCGGCGAGCGCGTCCGCGAGGGCGGGCCCGGCCTCCGCCACGACGGCTGCGTTGGCGCGCTCAATGAGCTCCTCAGACTGAGGATGCAGGGGCCGCACGGAGGGAGCAGGCAGTCCGTTGGGTTGCTTCATGATAGCGGCGGCACGTGTGGGCATGGAGAGGGACTAGAGATCCCCCCGGAGGTGGACAAACAAGGATATCCGTGGCGCAGCAAGCTGCCAAGCCTCAGCAGGGGCAGCACCACCGCCGCCGCCGCTGCCCGCCCCTCTCACCTGGTCCATGACGGCCACGGCCTCTGACGGCGTGCCCCAGCCCGCCAGCAGCGCCGCCAGCACCGCGGGCGCCGCCGCCGCCGCCAGCTTGCTGCCGCGGCTGAGCTGCAGGTACTGCAGCGTGCCCGCGTACAGCTGCAGCCGCAGCCCGGGCGCGCGGCGCGCCGTGGCGGCGGCGATGAGGTCGGCCAGGCAGCGCAGCAGCGCCTGGCAGCGGCTTGGCACGCGGATGGCGGCCAGCGGGTCGGCGGCCTGGCCCAGCGACAGGTGCAGCAGCGCCTGCTCCTGTGGCGGACAAGAGGAGCACGGGCGGCAGGACGGGAGCAAGGAGAGCGGCGTTGGCGTGGGTATGGCGTCGGCATGCGGCTTGGGACCAAGCCCATCGGCCGGCGGACCAAGGGGCGCTAGCAGTGGCGAGGGAGACGGGCTACCGGGGGTCGCGCATGGTGCGGAGGATTCGTGTCAGGGCCGTCAGGTCCTCCCCCACACCGCACCTGCAGTTTGGACAGCAGCACGCGCGATGCCGAGCACAGCGGCCCCGCTGCGCGCTCCGCGGCGCCGTCGGCGCGGCCCAGCAGCTGCCGTACGACGCCGCAGCAGGCGCTGAGCGTGTCGTACAGGGCCTCGGCGGCGCCGCCGCCGGCCGAGGCGCGGAGCAGGCCGTCCAGGAGGTCGTAGCAGCGCGTGAACACAACCTGCGGAGAGAGAGGAAGAGGGAGAGAGAGAGGGGGAGGGAAGGAGGGAGGGAGGAGTGCAGGGTGTCGTGCGCGTGCCGGGTTACGCCTTGTCACTTGGTTTGCAAGGAGTGGCGCGAAGCCGCGCGAATTGGGAAGGTCGAGGGGCGGATGGTGGAGCAGAGCGAGGCCGGGCTACCGCTCCGGCGCCCCCCCCCCCACCTGCACCAGCTGCTGCCACGCCTCCACCGCCGCAGCCTGCGCCCCCGCCAGCAGCACAGCCGCGTTGTAGCGCTGCGCGTACCGCAGCGCCGCGCGCGCCGCGTCGCCGCCGGGCTCGCCGGCGCCGCCCGCGCCGCCGACGCCGCCGCCCACGCCGCCCATCCCCAGGCCGCCGGCGCGCGCCGCAAAGGCATCGAGCCGGGCCTTGAGCAGTGACACCAGGGCGTCAAAGGAGAAGAGCGTGTCGCCAGTGTCGGAGATCATGGCGACGCCGGCGGCGCGCATGACGGCGGGGTTGGCGAGGACCTGCTCCAGCGGCGCGTCGCCGGAGCTCAGGTCCTGCAGCGGGGGCATGGGGGCCGACAGCAGGGGTGGGTGGGTCAGGAGCCAGGGGATTGTGGGAGGTGGGGCTGTTCCGCGGGCTGGCACGCGAGTGAGGCGTGGGCAGGAGGGCCCCCTTGCAGGGCTCGTGCCTTGCCCTGCCGTGGGGCCCTGCTTCCCGACTTCCCGTCTCCCGCCATGTCCTTGTCATGGCCACACGCAGCGCCTCCACTCCTGGCCCCTCCCGCCAACGCAAACAAACTCTTATCCCCCTCCCCTGCTCCTGCACACGCCTCTTGTGTGCAGGAGCAGGGGAGGGGAAGTCGGGACCTTCCCGCCGCGCACGCGCACCTGCAGCATGCGCCGCTGCTCGTGGCTCAGGTCCGCCAGGCTGGGCTCCGGGAAGGCCAAACCCGACACGCCCCGCAGGCACTCCAGCAGGCAGCTGGTGCCCGCCACGGAGCCGCCGCCGCCGCCCGCCGCCAGCGCCAGAGACTGGCCGCCCGCGCTGCCGGCGTCGGTGGGCAGCGCGGGCGCACCGCGAGGCGCGAACAGCTCGGCGAGCAGCTGTCGCGAGGAGGGCTCGTGCTCGAGGCGCAGCAGCAGCAGGCCCTGAGGGAGGTGCGGGTGGGCGGGTGGCGATTGGGGCAGGTGAGCAGATGGGTGGGGGGAGGCGCTGCACGAGTTCGCAGACGCGGATGGCGGGACAGGTCCAGCCGGAGGAGCGCAGCATGCCGTCGCCGGACCGTGCCTGACGGCCCCGGCTGCAGCCCCGGCCCCGGCTGCAGCCCCGGCGCAGGCAGGCGGCGGAGCGCCTCACCGCGAGCCTCATGTACCAGGAGCGGCTGTGCAGCGCAGCGGACAGCTCGTGAGGCCGCTGCTCGGCGCCGTCGGCCGGCGGCGCGCCGCCGCCGGGCTGCGAGCCGGGCAGCTCCGTGGTCAGCAGCCCGCGCAGGCTGGGGATGAGCGACTGGGGGATTCGGGCGGGGCGGGGCGCGGAATGGAGGCATGCACAAGGGGTGCAGGAGCTTGGGCAAGGGTGGAGCGCGCAGGGCGGTCCCCGGTGCCGGTCTGGCCAACGGCGGGCACGCTCTTCACGCGGTTTCCCGACCGTGCCCCGAGAAGCCCCTAGGAAGGAGCCCCGGCCCGCTCACGTTGTTCTTGGGGCTGAGGAACTCCAGCATGGGCAGGCCGCCCGCGGGGGAGGAGGCCATGCGGTGCAGCAGGCAGAGGCACTGCGAGTAGAGCTTGGGCTTGGTCAGGGCCAGCCTGCAGGGGCGCAACGACGGGTCGGCGGGGCGGGCACGAGCATGCGTGTCATCTAGCTGGCACCGTCGCATGGCGCCGTGCTTGCGGCCACCAACGCGCTCCGAGCCAGCCCAGCCCAGGCCACAGCAAAGTGCGTCCCTGCGCCTACACCATCCCGTCCCTTCCCACCCCCACACCCCACGCAATCCAACCGCCACTCCACGTGGCCGCACCTCATGTCGTGCTGCGTCAGAATGCGCTCCACGATGGTGAGGCAGCTGTACTCGTTGGACGGCAGCAGCAGGCTCTCGTCCAGCCGCCCGCCCATGCCGTACTCCATGTCGTACCTGCCCGGCAGGGGCACAACAGGCACGCGGCATCGCACGGCTGTGAGAGGCGCCGCAGAGGGATGCAATCCACCAGTTGTGCACAAGTCGACAGCCAGTAGCTAAGGCTGCTACTAGGGCTGCGCCGCACCAACGCCAGCGTCAGGTGCGACCTACCCGAGCAGCAGGTGGCACATGCTGGGCGCGGGACAGCCTGGCGCCGCGTTGGACAGCAGCAGCCGCAGCACCAGCGCCGCGCGCGGGTCGGGCGCCTCAGCGGACAGCGAGGCGCCGTAGGGTCCTGCGGCAGCCCCGCGGCGGCAGGGTGCAGGCAGCGGCCAGGGCACGCTCATCAGGCAGGGCAGCGCGGCCGGCGGGGCGCTTGACCCCGACTGCGGCGCCCCTTCTCTAAATGGGGCATGCGCCCCAGGCCCTTCGCTGAGCTCCCGAGCATCACGCCCTGCGCCTGGCCCTGGCCTCACCCAGCCTCTCCGCGGGCGGCGCCTCCAGGTTATCTAGAGCGTCGGGGCAGGCGGCGCCCTGGGCCATGGCCTGTTGTCGCGTCAGGGCCAGGCAAGGGCAGCAGGGTCAGGACGGCTAGCTAGCCCTTACTGCCGGCTCCGCATCTCGCTCGTGGTAAGTAGCCCGGTCCCGTTCGGCTCAAGCGCCTAGCGGGACGGCCGCACCTGCGCAAAGCCGCGCCGCAGCGAGCCGAGCACATCCGACATGTCGTCCGCCGCGGCCACGGCGGCGGCGGTGGAGGCGGCACCCAGCGTGCCGCCGATGGCGGCGGCCGACAGGAACGGCACGCCCGCGGCGGCGCTGCCGCTGCCGCCGGTGCTGGCGCTGGCGAGCAGCTCCACCAGGTTGGGCAGGCGCGAGGACAGCTCCAGCGCGAGCCGGATCGCCTCCACCTGCGGCGGCGGCAGACAGGGCAAGGGCGCGGGGCACGGTGAGGGCCGCGGCAATAAGGGCACATGGGCAGCAGGGCGCAGGCTGCGCAGCGGGGTGCTCGGTGCGCGGCAAGGCGGTGGTGGCACAAGGGCATGAGGGCGTGCTGCGGGGCCGGGTCCGGTGGGTGGTGCGGCAACGACCGCCCTGGGCTGTCCGTCCGTGCTGCGGCGTACCTGGATCTCGGCGCTGTCCGGGTAGCACACGTACTGCAGCAGTACGGCAACCTGCCGTACGCCGCCCGACAGCAGCTTCTGGTGCAGCGGCTGGTACCTGCGGGCCAAGCAGTCAGGCAGGACCCACGTGAGCAAGCCGTGTCCCTGCACGGGCCGCACCATCCGAGCACAGCCGCGCCGCAGCTCCTCGATCCTGCAAGCCTGCGCCGCACACGCCCCTTCCCCCCAAGCCAGCGCCCAGCACCCCTACCGGTAGCTGAGGCTGATAGCGCCCAGCGCCTCCACGAAGCCGCCGTCCAGGCGCAGGGCCGCGTTCAGCAGCCGCAGCCCGGCCAGCACAGCCGCCTCGCGGGGGGCCACCTGCGGGCCAGCAGCCGAGGACGGCGCCGAGGGCGTCGGACAGGAAGCTGTGGGCAGGCCACGCTCGGCAAACAAAGCAGTCCAACTGCCCGCCGAGCTGCCTCGTCCCCTGGGTCCTGCGGAACCTCCACGATCGAGCCGCAGCGGGCCACAGTCACCCCGTGGGTATGGAATACCCAACCTGCTCCATGTGCTCATCCCTAGCCCCGGCCCGAGTAGTCCCCTGGGCCCACGGGGGCCAACGCAACAGCGGACGCCCCGCACCTCATCGGTCTGGCTCTGCAGCGCCGACAGCGAGGCGTAGCCGGGGCCCAGGATGTGCAGCAGCGCGGCGTAGGCGGGGCCGCCGCCTGGGGTGCGGGGCCCAGGGTGCATAGGTTGGCAGGGGTTGCAGCGGCCTGAGGCTCGTGCCTGCAACGATACCCGCTCGCAGCAGAGTCACACGGGCGGTAGGCACAGGCCACCTGCCGCCCAACCCCCCGCACCGCCGTCTGCCTGCGCCCTGTAGCCCGAGCCGCGCACCGCCGACCCACCCAGCAGGTCGTGCAGGACCAGGTAGCCGGGCGGGTGCTTGGGCGCCGCCGCAGCCTCGTTGGGCGGCAGCGGCGGCGGCAGCGGGCCGCCGGCCGCCAGCAGCGCCAGCGTGTGCTCCAAGTGCGTGAAGGCGGCGGCCGCCAGCTCCCACTTCTGGGCGGCCTGCCGGTAGCCGCGCGACCACAGGTGCCCCAGCACTTGCTGCGGAGGGGAGGAGGGCGGCGGTGGGGGCGCGGCCAGGGCGCGTTGCGGTACAGGGTTGCGGTTGCATCCGAAACAACACAGCGCAGCAGAGGATGGGTTGCCGGGCCGACCCCCGGAGGCGCCCCAAGGCGCTGTGGTCCAAAGGCACCGATGCCAAACCCACCCACCCCCGCACCTGCTGCACGAAGGCGGTGAACGGCACCACATCCGCGCCGCCGTCCGGCAGGCCGCCGCCCGGCGCCAGCCCGGGGCGGCCGCCCGAGCCGGGCGCCGCCAGGGGGCCCAGCAGGGCGTTGAGCAGGCGCAGCAGCGCGAGGGTCTCCGGGTACTCCTCGCGCCGCGACTCCACCTCCGACAGCTGCTGCACCAGGTCTAGCCGTGGCACGGCTGCGGGGGGCGGGGTGAGAGTTGGGGCAGAGTACGTGAGAGTGGCACGTGTGTAGGGTTTGCTGCGAAGGCGACATCGCTGCCCAGTGGGGAGGAGGCGGCCCCGCCGCCCCGCCCCCCCAAGGCTGCTCCGGCCTGTGTCGAACGACTAATGACTGAACCACGGATCGATGGGAGCGCAGCGCGGGCGCTGCGCCGCCGTCCTCACCCGGCAGCACGGCCGCCGTGGGGCGCACCACGGTGCAGCCCAGCAGCCGCTCCAGCAGCCGCGGCGCCAGCTCGGGCAGCGCCGAGGCCAGCGAGCCCAGCACCTCGTCCAGCGCCGCCTGAGGGGGGGGGGGGTGAGGTGTGAGCGTGTGATGGGGAGCAGGGTTGGCGTGGCGAGCAGTGAGGATGGGCGGGTGAGGGGCTCAACAGCACCACCTCGCAGGGGCGGGCGCGCTGGCCTCAGGGCCGCACAGGGATATGGTGCCAGGGGTCGAGGGGTGAAGCACAGCAGCCGGGCGGGCGGCGCACCTTCACGTTGTTCTGCACCGGGTAGCACATCAGCTGGAACAGCGGCTCCTGCGGTGGGGGAGGGAGAGGATAAGGGAGGAGGCGGGCGCAGCGCAGGCTGCTGTGAGCGTGGCGCGGGGAGCAGGCGAGCCTGCTGTCAGGGGTGACCGCGATGGTGGCCGGTGTCGGCAGTGTCAGCGCTCGCCGCCTTCTCTCCGCTAAGCCCAAACCCTGCCCGGCCGTTGGCGCAGTGCCGCACCCGCACCTGCGGCGCCAAGCCGCTGAGGCTGTGCGCCACACACTGCCCACTGACACGGCCGCGCAACGCACACACATTTTGTATTCCTATTATCCTTATACTTATTTCTGAACACACAAGTGCACAAGACTACCTTACCCCACAGACGCCTGACACGCAGCGGCCTGCGCGGCTCGCACCTGCAGCGGAAAGCCGTTAAGGCTGGACGACATGTCGGCGGACATGGAGCCCCAGAACGCTGCCACCTCGCTGGGCCGGCCGTGCTCCAGGATGCGGCTGCACGGGCAGGGCACACAAAATGTCAATCATGCAGCACAGCGGCGCCACGTCCTTTGGCTGCTCCCCTTAACCCCTACCCCAACGGCCGGGACCCCGCTGTGCGCTGCGACGGGCACTCAGCCATGTGCGCGGTCCGACGTCCGCATCTGTTGCAATACATCAGTTGACACACGGCGTTCTCGGGCATCATGCGGCGTGCTCACCGCAGCAGGCGCAGGAAGGCCACCAGGATGTCTGCCTCGTAGGGGTTCATGATGGACTCGTAGGCTGCGGGCGTGCCGCCCTGCAGCCGGGATAGGGCCGGGGTTGTTAGCAAAGCCCCACAGCGGCATGGCCCCTTCCCCTGCCGCTGCCGCTGGCCCCCGTGGCCCCCTTTGCCCTGCGCCACGCAGCCACCCACAGTCCCTCACCACGGACCCCTCCCCCGGCGCCGCCCCTCTCCCTGCCGCCCCTCTCCCTGCCGCCCCTCTCCCTGCCGCCCCTCTCCCTGCCGCCCC
>BDDC01001554.1:6234-24115 GCA_001662425.1 Chlamydomonas sphaeroides
GCAGGAACCGGCACGCGTCGCCGTTGCGGCAGCCGCTGGGCGTGTTGAAATAGGAGCACATCTTGTTGACGCCCGGGCCGCCGGGCCCACCAGGGCCGCCCGGCCCGGGGCCGCCGGGCCCACCGTGCAGGCCGTGCTGGCCCATCGGGCCCTGCGGCCCGCCGGGCCCGCCCCAGCCGGGGCCGGGGCCGCCGGGACCGCCCGGGCCCATGCCCCCCGACGGGTGGCCGTGGCCCGGGCCCCCGGGCATGTGCCGCATGTGCATGAAGCCGGGGCCGGGGCCCTGGCCGGGGCCGAGCATGTGACCCGCAGGTCCGTGTGGCCCCCCGTGGTGCGGCCCCGGCGGCCCGCCGTGCATCCCCGGGTGCGGCCCGTGCGGCGGCCCCGGCCCGGGCTCCGAGCCCGGCGGCCCCTGCTCGAAGCGCCCCGGCCGGCCGCCGGGCATGCCGCCATGCGGCGGCATGCCGCCGGGGAAGTCCATGCCCGGACCGCCGCCGTGGCCGGGGCCCAGCGGCCCCCGCATGTGGGGCGGGCCACCGTGGGGCAGGCCGTGCGAGCCGCCCATGAGGGGCCCGTGGCCGTGGCCGTGGGAGCCGGGACCCAGGCCGTGTGGCCCGCCAGACGGGCCGCCGTGGGGGTGCGGCCCCGGCGGCGGCGGCGGCGGCCCGGCATGCGGGTGCTGCCCCAGCGGCGGCCCGGGGCCCGGCGGCGGCGGCGGCCCCGGCGCGGGCCCTTGCCCCGGACCGCCGCCGCCGGGCTGCAGCGCCGCGGGCGCCTGTTGCGACAGCGTGTTGATGAGGCCCGGCAGCGATGCTATGAGGTCCGCCGGCAGCGACAGTCCGCCCATGCCGCCGCCGCCCGCCGCCGGGCCGGAGGAGCTGGCGGCGGGGCTGGCGGCGGCGCCGCCGGGCACCGCCGGCACGTTGAGCGGGATGTGCCGTACGGCGTGCGGATCGCATGGCGGCTCGTACGGCGGCTCGGCGGGGCTGGGCGGCATGACGGGCCCGTAGTACGACACGCGCGGCGTGCCGCGGCAGGCGGCGGCGCGCGCGGCGCGCTCGGTGCTGTCCTCGCCCAGCGCGGGCAGCTGCTGCGGGTTAGAGGCGCCCAGGAACAGCTCCGGCGGCTCCATCCAGGGTATGGTGGGAACCATGGCGGCCCAGCGTTCCTGCGCGATTGGGCGGTTGGGCGGTTGGGTGTTGGGTGGCTGCGGTTGGACCGGGCAGGCACTGGAGCGGCTCCGCGGTGCCGCTGCCGCTGCATTCTACCCTGGGGCGCTCCCCAGCTGCCAGCAACCCCTCCGCCTCCTGCTGCGCCGCCGGCATCCTTCCTCGATGCCTCCCCCTCTCCTCACCATCTCCAGCAGCCGCTCCGCCTCCTCCTGCTGATGCTGCGCAATGAGCGCCATCCGCTCCGAGGCGTGCTCCCGCCGAGCCGCCGACTGGAAGCCCGGCGGCGGCAGCCCGGCGACCACGCCCGGGCTGGCGCCGACGCCGGCGGCGCCGCCTTCGGCGTCGCCTGCCTCGTCCTCAGCCGTGAGCACCGCGTCGGATGAGGCCAGCTGCGGCGGGTCGTCCTTCCTAAACAGCCTGCAGTGGGATTGTGGCATCGCGAGGCACGGTGGGTTGGCGGGTTTGAAAGTAGCCAGCCGCCAGGGCGGTTCAGGCCAGCCTCCAGGCCGTGTGCATGCGGCGGGAGAGGCGGCACGGACGCGTGCCGGTCCCAACGTGGGGTACCCGTGGGGTAGCGCCATGGCCCAGCGCCCACGGCCGGCCCGGCGGCGCCGGTGCCCGTTGCCTGGGCGCCGCTCCGGCCACACTGCCACACCGCGGCGTCGTCATCGCAGGACACGCCGCCGCTGGCACCAAGGTGCGCACCACGGGCCCTGGGCCTGGTGCCGCCTGGTGCTGTGCCCGGGCTCCAGGCCCTCGCCACGTCCTGCAAGGAGCTCTCGCCCCGAGCGCCGGCGCCGGCGGGCCGTGCCCCACGCGGCGCGCCGCCACCCGGTCCGTGCGCTCGCCGGCCCCGCCACCCGGCCGCAGCCTCCTGCGCTCCCCTCAACCCACCGCACCGACCGCAACGCCCAGCGGCGGACGCAGAACGCAATTTCCCCCTGCCTGCCAAGCACGGACAGCGGCGCCCTGGCGTGACCCGCGCCTCCCCAAACCCAGCCTCAGCCTGGCCAGCCCGGAAGAGGGACGCACCTGTACGTCGCGAGGCCGTCGTCGCCCGCCCACCGCACCGCCTTGCGCTTCTCCTTGCGCGGCGCCGGCTCCGGCGACGGAGCGCGCGCGCGCGCCGCCATCGCCCGCGCGTGCGCGCTCTGCGGCCCGCCGGGCGCCACAGCCGCAGGCAGCGACGCCGCCGCGCCGGAGCGGCCGCCGGCGCCCGAGCCCAGGCCGCCGCCGCCGGCGGCGGAGCCGAGCCGCGCGATGCCGGCGGTCGGCAGGCTGCCGTCCCTGAGGCTCCCGAGCCGGACCGTCGGGGTCGATGAGCCCGTCAGCGTCCCCAGCCGCGGCAGCGACGCTGGCTTGGGCACGCCGGGCACACTGGTGCTCCCCGCGGCCGCGGCGGCGGCGGCGCCGTCGCCCTGCGGCGGCGACGCCGCGTCCGGCTTTGGCGAGTCGATGGTGCCGGCGGCGCCGCTGCCGTCGCTGGGGCTGGCGCTGCCAGAGGGCTGGCCGTCGCCGGCGGCAGCCTCACCGGCGGCGGCGGCGGTGCGCGCGGGCGTGAGGCCCTCGAGCTTCACCGCGTGCACCTGCGGCGTGGTGCGGTGTGGGGTGTGGGGTGACGACGGCACTGGGCATGGGCATGGGCACGGCACCCGGCCGCCCTCCCAAAGCGCAGCGCCCCCCACCCCCACCGCCGCCACCAGCCCTTCTGGGTGCACGACCCCCGCCGCAGCGCCCCCGGCCCCACGGCCCCGCCGCCACGCCCGCACCTTCCTCCCGGGGACAAAGCTCGCGAGGCCCTTCGGGTGCGGCGCCGTGCCGGCAGCGGCGGCGGCACCACCGCCGCCAGCAAACAGGTCGTCATCCATCATGCTAGTCGTCGCCGCGGCGGCCGCCGCGCCCGCCTCCGCGGCGTGCTTGGCAGCCGCAGCGGCGGCGCTGGGCCCGCCGACGGCGGCGGCGCCGCCGTCAGCCTTCTTGACGCGCTTGTAGGCCGCCTCGCTGCCGGCGGTACTGTCGGGCCTGGGGGGTTTGCGTCAAAGGGCGGCGAACGTCAGGGCCGGGAGGCACGGGCACCCGTGCACTTCGCCGGACCCGCAGGCCACCTCTTGCGCGCCTCCCCCGGCAGCGCTGCTCCGCGCCAAACTCCAGTCCAGTGCACCTCTCGCCGGCCCACCAAGGAAGGGCACAAACACGCCCAACCCAACCCAACCCCCACGACCAACCCCTCCAATCCACGCCGCACCTCTTGCCCACAGACCGGTCCACGACGCCCTTCCACTGCGCCACCAGCTCGCCGGCGGCGCCCGCGACGGCCGCGTTGGGGTGCTTCCGCAGCTTCCCAACCGTCTGTGGAGCAGCGGCGAAACAGGGGCGGCTTGCAACACGCCTCGGACGGACAGGGGCAGCCCCGTGGGGCTGCGGCCCGTGAGCATGCGGCCGGCGCGGGGGTGACCAGGTGCACGTGACGGCTGCATAGCAGCGCCGTGCCGGCCCCAGCTCCACCAGCCCCGGCCGTGCCGCGCCGTGCCTGCGTGCTGCGCCCGCAGCTTCCCCTCCCCCAACCGCGGCCCGCCGCGCCGTGCAGTGCAGTGCAGTGCCCGCACCTGCCCGATGCTGCTGCCCTTGAGCGCGGCGAGGTCCACGGGGAGCAGCCGCAGGCAGCGGATCACCTGGGGGCAGGGCGCAGAGCGCAGCAGCCGCACGCAGCGAGATTCGGCGTGCCGAGAGCGTCAACCCGCCTCGCCGTCTCGCCGTCTCGCCGCCTCGTGCTGAGAGCGCTCCGCCACCTCGCCCCGGCCGCAGCGACACCACCGGCACCGCCATGCGCCGTGCTCCCCTCTGCCGCACGCACGCAGCGAGGCCGGCGAGGTTGGCCGCCGTGAGAGCGCTCCGCCACCTCGGCCCGGCCGCACCGTTGTGCGCCCGCTCCGCCCCTCTGCCCAGCCCTCCCTCTTCGCCCCTCCCTCCCGCCCTCCCTCCCTCCCTCCCTGGCCCCTGCCCCGCACCTGCACCAGCGCGTCGTGCTTGGCCTCGTCCCTGAACTGCACCACCCACTGCTCCAGCGACTTGAGACCAGAGCCCTGCTGGCGCGGGGGCAGCGGCAGGGGCAGCGGAGTGAGGAGGGCATGCGGTGGCCAACACGAGTGGGGGCATAGGCCGGTGAGCCCTGCTGGCGAGCAGGCCGGCAGGGCCTCCCGGGCTGGGGCGCACCGCTCCAGGCGCACCGCACCAGGCGCCACCGGCTCGGGGACAGCGCTCCGCTCGGACACCCCGGCCCGGCACGCTCCCCCAGCCACCTAGCCTCTACCACCCCAGCCACCCAGCCTCTACCGCCCCAGCCACCCAGTCAGCCACCCAGCCTCTACCGCCCGAGCCACCCAGGCATCCACCTAGCCTGCACAGCCCCAGCCAATCCCAGCCACACCAATCGCACCTGCACAAACAGCCGCAGCACTTCCTGCGAGGAGCCGCTGAGCAGCGACAGCAGCGTCACGCGGCCGCCCAGCCTCGCCTCGCGCTCCACCAGGCCGCCCAGCCGGCCCGCAAACGCCGGGTCCATCACTCCAAACACGCCCCCCGCCGCCGGCGTGATGGCGCGCAGCTCCAGCGCCAGCGCATCTAGCGCCATGCCCGACGGCGCCGCGGCGGCGCCGCCGCCGTTGGCGGCGGCGGCGGAGCCGTGCGTGTCGGCGGCGGCGGCCGCGGCGTTGAAGCCGCCAGCGGCGGCGGCGACGCTTGGCGAGTCGAGGCTGAACTGCGGTGCCAGGTCGAGGGCGCCGGCGCCGCCGAGCACCGTTGGCGACGGCTGGCCCATGGCCGGGCCGCCGTCGTCCGAGCGGCGGCGCTTGCCACCAACGGGGCCGGCGGCGGCGGCGGCGCCGCCGCCGCCCTGCGGCGGCGGCTGTAGCACTGCGGTCGGCTCGTGCGAAGGCGAGGGCTGGCCGCCCTGCTGAGGGTTCAGGCGGTTGGGCAGCAGTATGAGGAGGCCCCTGCGCCCCTGACGGTCGTCGCCTTCCTGCTGGCCCTGCGCGTCCTGCTGCTCCGCCGCAGCTGCTGCGTCGCCGCCGCCGTCGGCCAGCGCCGCGCCGTCGCTGGAGCCTGGGTCGGCGCTGGCTGCCTCCGGCGGCTGTGGCTGCTGCGCCGGCCCCGGCTCCTCCGGCTGGTCAGGCCCCGGCTGGGATTGTGGGTCGTGCTGCAAGCCGTGCAGTGCATCATGCTGCGCGTGCTGCGTTGGCTGCGAATCATCGTGCAGGCTTGTTGGCGCCGCCGCAGCGCCGGTCGTCGCGGCCGCGCCGTTAGGCGCGGCCTCGGGTACGGCGGCCTGGCTTGGCCATGAGGTGGACGGCGGCTCGCGCGCTGGGTCGGAGGCGCTGGCGGCTTGAGACGCATCAGCGTGCAGCGCTGTGGCCGCGGTCCCAATGGCGGCGTTTGGCTGCGGCGGCGGCGGTTGTGCTAGCACGGCGCCGCCGCCGTCAACAGCGCCGAGGCCGGTGTCGCCGCAGCTGTCCACGGAGGGGAGGCCGGTGTCGCCACGTAGCGCCGTCCCTGGTAGTTCGGCAGGCCCGGAAGGTGTGGAGCGCTGCGGTTGCTGTTGCCAGGCCGCCGACCAGTCGGTCATCGGAGTGTCCGCGTCGGGGGATGTCGTCGTCGCCGATGGCTCTGTGGAGTGCGCGCCGGGTTCGACGACACCATCTGCGGTGGCGCTCAGCTCGGTAGGCAGGCTCGGGCCGTCAAGCTGCAGCGGCAGCGAGAGCAGCGTCGCGGGCGCGGCGCACGGTTGTACAGGCGCAAGCTCCACGTCCATATGCCGACCGGGCCCTGTGAGCATCGATATGAGGGACACAGCCGCATGCATAATGGCACTCGTCAGCACGCATGCTAAGGAGCAGGAACGCGTGGGGATGCACATCCTGGCCGGAATACACTGTCACCGCGGGCACAGGGCACTAGATCTACTACAGATGCTACTCAAGGCTGCCAGGCACACTAACTGGATGGTATGCACTAGGAAGCGCGGCGCAGGCCGCCTACCGCTCTCGCCAGCGGCCTTCTCGCCACCAACACAGGGACCACAGCAGTGCGTTGTCAGGTTGAAAGCATTGCAGGACGGTAGGGCCAGCTTGCAAAACAGCTTCTGCCAATCGTGCCTCGGCGCTCACGCACACCGCGCCTTGGCGGGCATGTAGGCACAGGCTGTTGTGTCTCCTTGTGCCCCGGCACGCACGCTGCGCCGGCCTGTGCACTGGGCTGTGCGGGGCAAACCGCCCGCGTTCCGCCTAGCCCGCGTGTTCCTCTTGTTCGCAACAAATATAATGCTCGGATGCCCTGCTGCTGGTTGTTTACGAGTGCGGTGGAGGCACACCAGGCGCGATCTTCTGCGCAGCCCCTTTGCTCGCCCACACACTTCAATTTCTATAGTTCTATCGTTTGCTAGCAACTGCAGCAGTGCATATCTGCGGAAGCTGCGCGTGTGTTTTGCATGAGTCGTTTGGCGTACACCATGAGCCGAGCCGACAGGACATTCTGACCTGCTGGACAGACCAACAATTCAGGAATGCGTTACAGATGCATTGAACCACTGCCGAGCCTGCCCGGTGCACAGTAATCCGATTGTTTAGAGCTCGTCGCGCCGCCCCGCAACTCACGATGGGCCACTGAAAATATACACAGCTGCTATTAATGTCCCCTTGAGAGTACACGTTTGCGGCGGCTGCACGACAGGTGCCCGACGGGGCCAGACCCCGTGACATCGCACCCCCACGCATCATACGCACCGCAAATGTTCGCCCGCGCGTTGACTTCGGGGCTGGACACGGTGCTCGGCCGAGGCTGGCCCTCCATCAGCCCACATGTGACTACAGGCAGGCGGGGCTATCGGACGCGCGCCGCTGCGCGCGCGGAGGCCACCGCCGCCGCGGCCGCCGCAGCCGCCAAGTCTCGGCCCGCAGCCGCGCCCCGCAACCCCCGGTGGCAGCAAGGCGCCGACGACGGCCTGCATGCACCTGACGGCGCCGCTGGCTCCGATGTGGATCCTGGCATTGAATCCGTCCTAAGCTGGCGCGACGCCGCCGCCTTGCTCGACGCACTGTCCGGCCCCGACGGCGCCGCGCCGCCGCCGCCGCTGGCGCTGGCGCTACTGCAGCAGTGTACCGCATTCAGCCGGTTTCCCAGGCTCGGTCGTGACGATGACGTCAGCGCATTGGAGCTTCCGGACGAGCTGGCTGGGAATCTCTGGGATGAATCGGAGCAGCGGCTTGAGGTTGCCGCGGCCCGCGATGCACCCCACCAGGCGACACGTACCCTAGGCGAGCCCCGCACCGCCGCCGACACCGGCACCGTGGCTCCACCCAACCCTGATCGCTCAACGCCGTTGCCAACGTCGTCGGATAGCTGGTGGCCGCTTGACTGGGGCGACGGCGGCGGCGACAGCGACCGCGATGGCGGCGGCGGCGGCGGCGGCGTTGCCGCCGCCGGGGTTGACTGGGAGAGCCAGATCATGCAAGTCGCGCCAGAGCTGCTCTTGACGGCGGAGGTGGCGGCGGCGCCGCCGCCGCCTCTATCGCCGCCAGCGACCCAGCGCGCGCCGTCAGGGTGGCGGACTACCGGGCCGCCGGGCGTGGCGGCGGCGGCGGCTCGGGCGAGGCCGGCCGCCCTAGCCTGGGTCACGTCACGCGGACTGGAGTGGAAGCCCATCGCGCCGCCAAGCCGCGGCGGGGCGGCGCGCCGAGGCGCGCCTGCGCCGCCGCCCCGGGCGCCACCGCCGCCGCCGCCGTCGTCCGCTGCCGCGCCCGAAGACGAAGCGTCCGAGGCGGCGCGGCTCGTGTCACGCATAGTGTACGGCGCAGCTGCCGTACAGGCGGACTCCTGGTCGGACAGGCAGGTGGTGCAGCTGCTCGTGCTGGCGGCGCATTTGTCGTACTTGCACCCAGGCCTGCTCACGCATCGGGCGCCGGCGGGCGCCGACGGCAACGTCGGCGGCGACGCGGCGGCGGCGGCGGCGCAGCTGCGGCCGCGGCTGCAGCAGCTGCTGCTCCGTCTAGACGATCTGGTGGGCCCTCAGGAGTGGCTGCATGGGCCGCAGGGCCAGGCAGAGGAAGGGAGCAGGCTGGCGGCCGGCGGCGGCGGCGGCGGCCTGCCGGCCGAGCTCGCGGCGGCGGCGGCGTGGGCGGCGGCGGCGATGCGGATGCAGCTCAGCCCCGACGGCGCCGTCAGGGCGGCGCTGCTGCGCGCTTTCCTGCCCGAGGCCATGCTGCAGGACGCGACGGCGGCGGCGGCGAAGGCGGCGAAGGCGCGTGGCCGGCTGCCGCGCGGCCACAGGCTGCCCGCGGCTGCGGTCGCGCGAATGCTGTGGGCGCTGGCCCGACTCAGGATGCAGGTACGGCAGGCGTACGGCAGACGTACGGCGACATGCATGAAATTGTCAGCCGGGCCACGGAGCCGCGTGGAGGGAGTCCGCAGATGCCCCCGACCCCCACCCCGACCCCGCTGGGATGCCACGGCAAATGGCAGCAGTGCGCTGCACCCAAGCGCCTTGCCCCCAACGGCCCCCGACGCGGCCCGGTGCGACCCTCCGCAGATGCCCGGCGCCTGGATCGACGCTGCTGTCGTGTGCCTGACGGCGCCGCGCGCCGCGCCCGCCGCCGGCGACGCCACCGCATGCGGTGCCGCCAGCGGCGCCGCTGCCGGACGCCCCGCCGGCGCCGCCAGCGCCGTCGCCGCCGGCGACGCCGGCCTTGACGGCGGCGCCGCCAGGGACCCTGCCGCCGACAAGCTGCTGCATGCGCGCGGGCTGCTGCTGCTGCGGCCCTCGCACCTGGCGGGCCTGGCGCTGGCGGTGGACCAGCTGGCGGCGGCGGCGGGGCGCGAGGACGCCGATCCGCGCTGGGCGGGCGCGCTGTTCGGAGCCTCGGAGCTGCACATGCAGCAGCTCATGTGGGTCGAGCACATGCACGCGTATCGTGATTGAATGAGTATGTGCGTGAGCATGTGATGTACTGACTACTTCATGATTTCGCGCCTCGGAGCTGGACATGCTCTTGTGGATTGCGGGTCGGGGCCCTCGTGTACTCCTCTCCCGCACTTGACGCGGTGATACTTATTATGTGCCCAACCACCCACCCGCCTAACTGCCCAACCGCCCAACTTCCCATCTGCCCAACCGACAGCGGAACGCCGTGGCAGCTGGCGGACTTGCTTTGGGCGGCGTCCCGCACGCGCCGCGTGCCCGACATCACCTGGCGCATCGCCGCCGCGCGCGCGGTGTACGCCGCGGCGCCCGCCATGTCGCCGCGCGTCATCGGGCGCGTTATGACCGCGCTCGGCAAGTTCGGCCTGCCCGTGCCGTACAAGGTACGGCGCGTGTCACGGCGGCATGCCGGTGTCGCCGTGTGCGGGCTCCTCCGCGGCTCCCCTGCTGCTGCCCCTCCGGCCCGCACACTGCAGCTAACCCCAGCGCCTGCCCCTTCCTTGCCTCCCCTCCCACCGCGAACGACCTGGGCGTGCCTCCCATGCCCTGCCCCTCCCCCACCTGCCCCTCAACCCCCTCAACCCCTCCGGCCGCAGCTTGCCTCTGTGCTGCTGCAGCTGATGGTGCGGCGGCTGCCCCGCGCCACGCCCTCCGACATGGCCGCCTTCGTGTGGGCGCTGCCGCACACGCTCCGGCGCGACGTCAGGCCGGCCTTCGTACGGCTGCACGACAGGTGCGTACGGCCACACGCACGGCCCCAGGGCGCTCAGCGCCGCTGCGCTGATGGGCCCGCCAACTGGGCCTACGGATCCAGGCTGCACGCTCCTTCTGCTGATGCCCTCCTGCTGATGCCGTGTCCGCCACAGGCTGATGCGCGCAGTGCCTGGATAACTGAGAACCAATCGTGCCCGGCCTTCCCATCACGCCCGTCTCTCCTGCCCTGCCCATGCCTTGCCCTGCCCTGCCCATGCGCTGCCCTGCCCTGCCCTCCCTGCCCAGGCCGCTGATGGCGCTGTCGGCCGCCACGCAGCCGCTGCTGGCGGGCCTGCACCCCGGGGCGCTGGTGCAGCTGGCGGTGGGCTTTGCGACGCTGCGCTACCTGCCGCCCGGCGACTGGCTGCGGCTGCACAGGTGGGGCGGGCGGGGGCGCGGAGGCCTGGTTCGTGCGGCATGCCGTACCGGCACCCCATGATGCTGCCGCCGCAGTCGCTGCCGCGCTGCCCACCCCACGCGCGCTGCTGCTCCGCCTCGCGCCCCACACACACGCGCGGGTCGTGCTGACTATATGTTGCCTATTTGTGAACACACCTGCCCAGGGCGTGCCGCGCGGGTCGTGCGCATTTTTTTGTTACCCATTTATGAACACACAACACAACACACATACCCAGGGCATGCTGCGCGCGGCGCTGCTAGACGTGCGCTCGCCGCCATCACCGCCGCCTGCATCGGGCAGGCCTTCACCACATGGCACACGGACCCCACCATCGGTTCTTCTCCTTCCCGCCTCCCACCCGCAGGAACGCCTGCATCGAGCAGCGCGAGCGCTTCACGGAACACAACCGGCGCAAGCTGAGGGCCGCGTACGCGGTCATGATGTCCCTTTGAAGGCGAAAGGGAGGGGAGAAGTGGTGCGAGCGCCGGGTTTGGCACGCTGGCGGCGTCTGGGTTTGGCACACTGGCGGCGCTGCGCCTGGCGCGCTGGCGGCCGTCCCTGGCGAGCGGGCTGACTTCGGCGCCTGGCACGCATACAGCTGCCGTAGTTAGATGCGTGGGAGATAGGCAGATGGAGAGATTGGGTCGGCATGATGTTTCGCTGCGCGGGCGCGAAAGGGTGCGAAGGGGCGCGCTGTCGAACAAACCACCCGTCTGGGAGGCCGCCCGCATCGTAGCCGTGAGGTCTACGTCCCACGCGTAGCGGCCTGCTAGGTGGCCGCTGCCCCTGCGCCACCGGCGGCAGCCGCAGCGGCTCGGCACAGTGCGTTGCATGCGACGTGACGCGTGTGATGGCTTTCAGGGGTGGTGCAGTGAGGATCTACGACGAAGCAGGCTCGATTTGACCCCTCAGATCGTCCCTGCTATGACCGCGTTACGACTGACCGTGTGGTCTCTGGTCTGGTGTGGGTTACCTCTTTCTGGGGCGAGTCATGCTCCCCTCTCCCCTGATGGCTTTGAGAGGCATGAAGATCTGGAGACACGTGGTAAGGATGCCTGGTCACGGCCCTTCCCTGCCCTTCACGGCGTCGAGCGTTATGGCCAGGCGGCAGCGGGCAGGAGGGGCCCGAGCACCCCTGCGCCCTGGCTCCAAGGTGCGGCCGGCGCTGCGGCGTGAGCTCCGAACGTGCAGCAACCGAGCCTGCTGTGGCAGGGCAGGTCAAACGAAGGCGAGTCAAGCAAGCACTACGGAAGTTCGTATCGATGCGACCTGTACCTAACTGTAGCGCCAAACGCGACGCAACCCGCGCCGAAGTGCAGCTGCGATGGCCCCGCTGGCTGTGAAACGGCGACCTCCGCTTTGCGGTGTAACAGTAACCGTGACGGATGCTCGTGCCGCCTCAGTACCGTCCCACATACGGGGGCAACGCGGTTACACGCGGATGCCTGCCGAGGGCCGCGCACTCACCACCAGTGCAGCGGGTGCGCCGGGTGGCGGTGCGCCTGCCCCCAGCCGCCCCACCCGCCATCCTGCAGCCCTCCATCCGCACCCCCTCCCGGCGTCCCGGCCGCCCCTCCCGCGCCCGCCCCGCCCAAGGCCGCCGCAGCTCCGGCCGTCTCCTCCGCCCCCGGCCCCTCGGGCCCCAGCCCGAACAGCCAGTCGCAGGCCGGGATGGCGGCCTCGAGGGCGGGGAAGAACACAGCCCCCTCCAGCGCCGTCCACAGCACGCGGGCCGCGAGGGCCGCCACGACCCCACCAGGGCCGCTCGCCGCCAGTGTCGCGGCACCGGCGCCAGGCAGCGGCCCCGGCCGGCGGCTCCATGACGGCTGCCCGCAGCCGGCAGGGCGGAGGCGTGCCGCCGCCGAAGGGCCGGGCCGTGCGGCCCCCGGCCCCGATGCCAGGGCGGTCGGGGGCCAGGCGCTCGGGCCGCCTGTCGCCGCTGCGGACAGGCAGCGGTCGGAAGCGGGCCCGCCACGGCCGCAACGACCGGAGGCTGGCGGAGGCGGCCGGAGGCTCGCAGCCGCGGCGGCATGCCGCCAGCCCGCTGCTGTTGCCATGCCGCGACCGCCCAGCGCTTGCCCCGGCGGGGAGCTGGCGCTGGCGCCGCCGCCGCCAGCGGCAACATCCACTGCCGCCGCACTGCCGCCGCCGCTCCGGCCGCGACCCCCGACCGCCGCCGCCGCTCGGCGCTGCTCGGCGGCCGTCAGCGCGGCGTCCAGCGGCGCCGTCGCCAGCGCCGCACACGCACCAGCGGCGCCGCCAACCGCCGCCGCCTCCCACGTGTGAAACGGCACCTCGCCTGCGGCCTCTGCCGTACCGCTGCCGTACTCCACACTGCCGCATTCCGTACGTCTCCGTACGGACATCACGTGCGACTTGCCCTGGTCGTACAGCAGGAACAGCACGGCGTCCAGCGGCGCGGCGCGGGCCACGTGGGACGCGCAGCCGCGGTACAGCGCGGCGGGCCCGTGTCGCGATGCGAGCGCGCCAAACTGACGTACGGCACCACAGGGCAAGGGCGGATGGAATCAGCGGGCTCAGCCTGGGGCCCTGGTCGTGCGGGTTTCGGTGGGGCTGCTCGCTCGGGTACGGTGCACGGGGCGAGGCAGCCTAGGGGCGGCGCCAACGGTTGACACGCCGGCACCCCGCATGAGCTGGCCGCTCGTCCCATGTGCGACCCCGGCCCTCAGCCCCTCCCGGTCCCACCGGCGTCGCCCGCGTTTCCCTAGCGGGCTGGCCACCGACGCGAGCTGGCCCCCTTGTGCGACCCCGGCCCGCAGCCCCTCCCGGCCTCACCGCGCGCAGTGAGCAGCAGTAGTCGCCTCGCGCCATGTGCGACGCCACCACCTGCTCGGCGGCAGGGACGCGGAGCGCGCCAGGGGCTAGGAAGGGACGACGTTATGACGCGCCCTGCCCGGACCCTCCAGCGCCTGTCCACCAACGTCCGGCGCCGGCCAAGCGCCCACCCCGGAGGCTACGGCACCAGTGCAAGGGCCTACCGGCACGCGGTGACGCCACCGGCACTTCCCCCCCACCCCCACCTCCTACGACCCGCACCTGCTTCGGAAGCCGCACGCTGGTGGCCGCCACTGCCGCGCATCCCGCCGCCAGCGCGGGCCCCCAGGCGGCCTGCTCGGGTGGCGCGGTCGCGTCCACCGCCGCCCGCATGGGGACGTAGACCGAGCCGAACACGCCGCTCCACAGAGTGCCGGCGGCCAGCGTGCCCAGCGCGCCCGAGTAGACGCCCTGCGGAGCGCGGCGGTGTCGCGGGAGGGCTGGAGCATACGAGTTGTGGGGGAGCGGCGTGTGTCGGCTGTCGGGGCGGCGTGCTGGCGGCGTCGATTGGGACCGAGGAGGGTGGGAGGGCGAGGCGGGAGGCGCGGAGGGAGGGAGGGGGGAGGGCGAGGCCGCGCTGTTGTTGGGATGTTGGTTGCGCGACATGCAGGCCGCCTTAGGTGCTGCCGGGGGACGAAGCTTGCCTTTCGCGCGGTGGGAGCGCTCGCGACCGCATGTCGTGGCCTGTGGTCACGGTGGACAAGGGTGGCCGGGCACGGGGTCCAGACCGTCAGACCTTCAGGTGCCTGCCACGCACGCTCAGGATGGCGGCGGCCCAGGCAGCGGTCCTCTCGCAGTTGCTTACTGGGGTGTGGGATTGCTGCTGGACTTGAACCGATCTGCGTGCGTGCGCGCTGCGTGCACAACTGACGGGGACAAAAGGACGCGGCGGGGCAGCGGGGCAGGCGCAGCAGGCTTGGGGAGGCGTGGGGTTTCGCCGTGACAGGGCCACGTGTGGTCAGTTGCACCCGTGCCCCCACAAGATTCACAGTTGGCTATACTGTAAGCTTAACAATTACCTGCTTCTAGCGCAAGCCCGGCGAGCGCGCCCGAGCTGAAGATGCTCGCGGCCTCGCTTGCGCTCTGAGGCACCGATTCACGCAGGTTCCGAGCAAACGCCGCCCACAAGGGCAATCCAGACTGCTCTGTCATGCTGAAATCGAATAAGATGCTTCCTCAGTTGCAACAAACGAGCATCGCGAGGGTTCCTGCAAGCATACGAGCGCTGGGTGTTTAAGCGCTGGGTCGCGCTAAAGGTTACAAGATCATAGCTCAGAATGATCAAGTGCAACAAGGTAACAGGCGCCGCGAATAAGCCCCAAGGCGGCAAAAAGCTCTACACCAGCCGTACGGCGCTGCGGGCCACCAGGGCCCCCAGAGGGCCGCAGACCCGAGGGACGCTGCCCATGTCCAGCTGATGGGTGTAGGAAGACGCTTGGATTTCCACGGGGGCCATGGGACTGTGGGGGCGTCAGGTGTCGACAGCCGGCCGGTTACAATTTAGGCCATGCCATTCCATTCACACGCCTTGGGCCGCTCACTTGCGTTACCAGCTCACGGCTTCGCGCAGCGCATGATCCTCTGACCCCATAGAGGACCCGTGTGTTGACCCCCGCCCTGCCACACGCCTGACATTCATTAGTAATCACACATACAAGTACGTGACCACATACATGCTGCGCACGCCCCTGAGCAGCCACGCCCCTGAGCAGCCACATTTCCCAAACAGGGGAGATCTCCCCTGTTCCCAAAGCACTTCCTCTGTCCCCCATTTTCCCGTAAGTTGCCATTCACCAAGCCGGCCTGCCGGCCGTCATACAAGGGCGGGCCGCCGTCCCCACTCATACATCCGCCCGAACCGATCACCACGCGATTTTCAACCGAAGCCCGTTGCTGCGGTGTTTGCCAACACGCGCCGCCGCAGCCGCGTGATCATGAGTACCTCGCTACTAGTACTGCTATTAGCAAAAGCCCTTGCCCAGAGAAGCGAGCCAGCAGCTAAAGCGCGATGGCATTTCAATCCCGGGGCTAATACAAAGAAACTAGGTTGCTCGACCGCTACGAAAGGACGGGCACTGCGCGTCGCTTGGCATGATACGAAAAGGTCGGACGACAGCCGGGCGGCGCGAAGGTGCTTGGATCCATCGCTGCTGGCGCCTTATTGCTCTGCGCGCCGCCGGCTGGCCGTGCTATGTTGGTCGTCGGCCGCGCTCGCCGCCTGCAGGTGTCGTCTCACACGGCCGTGCGGTGGTGCAGGCCGAGCTGCGGATGCGGACGAGGTAACACAAACACAGCGTTGCGGCAGCAGGTGAGGCAGCGATCGACTGTAAAGATCGCGCAGTAAGGCATGCATACATGTCGCCGATGCGCAGTGCCGCACCGTAGCGTGTCTGCGGCCCTGCTTTTGCCAAAGCTAGGCCCCTGCCAGGCACCATGGCTGTGCCCTCCCCCCCTGCCCGGGCCAGCAGGCCCCCATCCACACGAAAGCCCCACCTGCACCTCCCTAGCGATGGGGTCGTCCGCCAGTGGCGCCATCGCGCCGCGGTCGCCGCCCGTTACCACCACCGCGCCGCCCGCCGCCGCCAGCGCCGCCTTGGCCGCGGTGCCTCCGTGCGCCGAGGCGTCGTCCTGCGGGCGGGGCCGCAACGAGCAGCCGAGGTAGGTGCGGGGCACGGCACGGCGGGCGGTGAGGGCACGGCTGGCCGCGGGCGAGCAGGCTGCCGTGCGTGGGGCACCGGGCTAGCTGGCTGGGGGTCTTGCCGGGTGCCGCCGTTCAGTAGCAGCCATGAGCCTGGTTGCAGCAGCGCCGCCACCGCCCGCACATGAGCGCCCACGCACATGGGGCGCCCACGAGCCCCACAGTTGCCCCTGCCCACACATGTGAACGGTGCCCCTCCCCCAGGAATCAACAGTGCATGAGGGCCCTACATGCCCCCGGGC
Organism: Chlamydomonas sphaeroides; assembly: GCA_001662425.1. Taxonomy (NCBI): domain Eukaryota; kingdom Viridiplantae; phylum Chlorophyta; class Chlorophyceae; order Chlamydomonadales; family Chlamydomonadaceae; genus Chlamydomonas; species Chlamydomonas sphaeroides. The sequence goes on from BDDC01001554.1 coordinate 22,304, forward strand.
GGGCACCCTCCACGTGCACCCCCACACACACACGCTTCCCTCCCCCACCCCGCCCTCCCCCACCAACCAACCTTGAGGTGCGCCTTGAAGGCGCTGCCCGTGCCCAGCGCGGGCGTGCGGCTGGTGTCGAGGTGCGGGTCCACCTCGCCTCCCTCCAGCTGGTAGAGGGGCTGCGTCACGCGCCACGTCTGGGGAGGGGAAAAGGAGGGGAGGGGAAAAGGAGGGGAGGGGAGGAGGCGGCAGGAGGTGGAGGCAGGGGGAGGCGGAGCAGCGCGGCGAGGGTAGGCAGCGAGGCGTAGGGTGGCTGGGAGGCGCTGCATGCGGGAGGCGGCACGGGCGCAGCGCTGCGGCGGACCTTGGGGATGAAGGGCAGGACGTCCACGCCCGGCACCAGGCGCTCGAAGGCCGCCACCGCCACGAAGACCAGCAGCGCAAAGGCGGGGCTGACCAGCGAGTCCAGCCCGGTCCAGTCCTGCATGCGGTCTGGGGGCAAGAGGAGGAGCGGCGTAGGGCGGCCGACAGCGCGACATATCGACACATGACCAAGCGCACGGTGTGATGCCCCTGGCCCCCGGCCCTGGGCTGGCCAGGGGAGCTCCAGTTGCCCGCTCCCAGTCGTCGCTCTCCGTCGCTGCCGGCGGCCGGGGGTGGTGGCAAGCACCCCCGCGCGGAACACCAATAACAACAATGCGCGGCGGAACGGCACCGGTGCGACCGCGACGGCTGCCGGCGCGTTGCCCTCCACGCCCGATTGTGTCCTGAGCGGCCCCCGGGGCCCTGTTCCCCCAGCACCACACCCCAGCGCCCTCACCCTGCTGGCACGTGTCCTGCTCTGGATCCCACACGCCCACGCTGCCCTGCAGCTCCGGCGGGTCGATCTCCATAAAGGACGGCAGACCAGCCAGCGCGCGGCCGTACCTGCGGGCCGGGGGGATTGGGGTGGGCGCAGGTCAGGCGTTTCAGCACGCACCCCTAGAACTCTACTTCAAACTGAACACACGCGTAACGGGGTTGCGGCCAGCGCGTGCACAGGTAGGGGCGCGGTGGCGCGGGCGCTGCACAGGGGCGCTGCAGCTGCCCGGGGCCCGAGCCGCCGGCGCGTCCGCGCCTGCGCGCGTACGACCACGGCTAGGTCGCAGCCTGCTAGAGGGACGCACTTGAGGGCGTAGGTTCCGAAGGCCACCAGCGAGCCGTCCTTGGGCAGCGCAAACTCCAGGATGATGCGCAGCGCCGTGCCGCAAACCATGGACAGCAGGCCTGGGGGCGTAGGGGTAGGGGAGGGAGGATGGGGGTGATGATGGGGGGGGAGAGCCCGGTGGAGTGGAGAGGGAGGGAGGCGCGGGAGAGGAGGTTGAGGTTGGGCGGTTGACGTGATGCCCTGGGGCGGGCGGCGTCCGTTGCGATGGCAAGGAGGCCGGCTGGGCCCAGGCGGATGGCGCGGCGCTGGGCCGCCGCCACCGCTGTCGCACCCACCTGCGTTGGGGCTGCCCCGCGGGTAGTAGACCGCGGCCAGCAGCGGCACCAGGCAGCCGGCGCACACTGGGCCGCAGGGGGGGAGGGGCAGAGGCAGGGGAGGGGCACAGGGGGCGAGCGGCAGGGGCAGGGAAGGGCAGGTCGAGGAAGGGTGCGTGGTAGATCCAAAGGGAGCGGCAAGCGGTCGAGGGGGGCCCCCTTCCGCCTTCCCACCTCCAGCCAGCGCTAGCGGGCACCCCGGCCTGGCGCGGCCGACGCCGCCCTCGGCCCGCCCCCCGCCTCTTCCCCCGCCCCCAGCGCTGCTCACGGCCGTGCCCCGCCCACCCTCCCCTCCCCTCC
>BDDC01001555.1:0-20407 GCA_001662425.1 Chlamydomonas sphaeroides
ACAGACACTTTACATGCCACTCCAACACCTTGGCTGTCGCTGGCGTGGGACCTGGGCGCGACACATGCCGGCATCCTCGCTGGCCTTCACCCTGTGTCGCTGCTTCTACCTTACATGATGGACTGACCAAGTCATCGCATCGCTCCGTCGCTCCACAGGTTCGCTCCCTTCCGTGCGCGGGGCTGGGATGTGCGTGCGAGTCCCACGCCAGCGACTAGCCGTCACGCTTGCGCTTCAAAAATCCCCCCAAAGGCTGTGAGCAGGGACGAAAGTGTCCGCTGTGCCGGCAACTCGACGGATGCACGCACATAGTGGGCGGGTGCAGAGACTGTCGCATGACCGCAGCCTACATAAAACGCCATAACCGTGCAGTGGCGCGCATAGCTCAAGCCATCCTGCGGGGCCGTCACGGAGGCGGCTTCCTTCTTGCGGACGACGGAGGAATGGAAAGGACACAGAACGCCTCCCCGGCTGCCACAGCTCCCGCATCCCAAAATGGCTGCTGCCCAGCGTCGCCGACGAACTACGAAGGAAACTCCGGCCGGATATCCTGCTCACCCCAAGCATCAGGGTGGGCCGCAACGGCCGCCCGCTGGCCCGTGTCAGCGACCCCAGCGCGTGCCGTACACACACCGTGCACATAATGGAGGTGGGGTTCGTCAGTGACACACGCCACGAGGCCAAACAGCACACCAGAAACTCGATCGAACAACACCAGCAACTTATTGAACTGCTTACCGCAGAGGGCTGGCTGGTCAAATACACCCCGGACACGGCCATCAGCATTGCATCGGCCACACCGGCACCATACGCAAGGACCTGCCTAAGCTGCTGCGTGACCTGGGCTGCGAACCCACGCAAGCCGAATCCTGCTGCCGAGACCTACACCGCCTGGCAGTCACGTCCGCTCTAGCCATAGTGGCCCTGCGTCGCGACCTGGAATTCAACAAGGGACAACGCCGCCGCCCACCTTAGGCGACAGCCATAGGGGGGCGGGATGGTTCATTACCCCTCCCACCCCAGCCACCACGCCCTGGGGGACAGGGCGCTTGGGGGCTTCGGCCCTCCTGATCACCCTACATCCTTAAATCATGGCGAGTCAAGCTCGCCGTACATCTATTTCTACTTCTATCTGTTTCTATTATTTCTATTTCTTTACCGGCGCCACTTCTACGGGGCTCGGTGAGCACCTGCCCAATGGCAAAGCGTTCTATCTCATCACGTGCGTGAGGCTGGGTTGGAGGACGTGGTATTTGTGTTCGTGGACGACTCCCTCATTGCGTCGGACACGGCGGAGGAGCACGTGGAGGACTTGCGCCGCTTCATCTCGATGATGGAGAGCATCAACTAACATCAAGCTCCACCCGGAGAAGACCATTGTCTGTGCGGACAGCGTGGAGTTCTTGAGCCACATGGTGAGTGCTGAAGGGCTCCGCCCGACGCAAGCCAGCCAAGATCGCCGCTATCCAGGCCATCCAGCCATCACGCAACCTGGTGGAGCTGCAGTCAATCCTGGGCATTTGTGTAACGGCATGCCTTACAGGCATACTCTAGCCCTATGGGCTGTCCCGGGGGTTTCCCCCTCTCTTGGCCTCTGGCCAGGGTTAAGGTCCTGTGCGGCCCCATGGTTGGTGCCGTACAGGTGAGTCGCGCCTATGGCTCGGCTCCTCCGATTATATCGGGGTCTCTTGACTCCCCCAAGTCAGGACTAGTATATTACAATTTGCAAGTAATACCGCTGCTACCTGCCGCACTACTCGTGCATCACCAACCCGCTCAACGAGCTGACTCGCAAAGGTGTGGTGTGGGGGCTGGACACGTGGCAGCCCAAGCACCAGGCGGCCCTGGACGAGATGAAGGTGGAGTTCAGCAAGGAGGGGCTGCTGCTGCGGCGTGTGGACCCTAACCGTCCGCTCATCCTCCACACGGACTTCTCCCTCAACGCCCACGAGCGCAACTACACCAGCTACATACAAGGGCGAGATGCTGGGAGCCTGCTGGGCTATGAAGATGCTGCACCCGTACTTGCACGGTATGCACTTCACCCTCATCACTGATCACGCGTCGCTGCTCTATCTCGCTTATGGAGAACCAGAACCTCACGGGGCAGTATGCGCGGTGGGCTCTCATCATGCAGGACTACGACTTGACGTGGTGCACCGCCCTGGCTCCCTGCATCGCAACGCCGACGCGCTGAGCCGCTCCCCCATGCCCGGCTACGCCGACGGCACTGGGGCGCGGCTGGATGGGGAGTCGGACCCACGCCCGCGTATGCCACGGCTCGTCCCGCTGCCAGGCGCTCCCGCGGCTGCCACCACCCTGGTCCTCATGTCGTCGGGTCAGGCCCTGGCCGTACAAGCCCGGGCGCAGTGCTCGGCGCTTGCCATGCATGCTGACCGACACCCACGAGTCGGCGAGCCTATCGCCGGACGAGCTCATGGCTGGCGGGGCTGGCTACGCCGGTGACCCCAGTCAACGCCCACCTGACAGCTCAGCAGTGACGGCGGCGGAGCTGCGTGCCCGCGAACTCAACACCGTTGCCAACAGGGTGGTCCGGGACCCCTGCAGCTGCACCACGCTCGTCCCAAACCCTCCCCGCTCCCCCACACCGCCAAGCTTCTGCGGCATCAAAGCCGATGGTATGAGCGTGTATGGTCAGCCGTATGTACAGTTCCTTTCGCACCACCGGGCCGCCACCCTCTGGCGCCAGTTCCTCCTGTATGGCCGCGAAATGAACCCTTGGCATCCGGTGCCAGCCTGTATGTGCCAGTCCACCGCAAGAGACTCAATGTAACTCTTGCATACACGTATATGGCTACGTCGTCTCCAAGCAACGCCCATCACAACGCAAACGTCCTTGATTTTAATCCCGCAGCGCCGCCAGGCACGCCGCCCTTACCTCGGCCGCCAGCCGCTCGGCCTCCTGTCCGCCCACCAGCCCCGCCTCCTGCATCTGAGCCACCAGCGCCACCCGGCCGCTCAGCACCCGGCACCGCAGCTCCTGAGCGGCCAGCTCCGCCAGCCGACCGGAAGGCTGAGCCACGGGCCCCGACAGCGCCAACATGCCGGTCGCGGGCGCGGCGTCACCGGGGACCCCCGGCAGCGCCAACAGCGCGTTGCCGACGCGGCCGCGGCCGGCAGCCGCCGCGGCCATGCTGCCAAGCGCGGCGGCGCCTCGCTCGGGCTGCGCGGCTATGACCGAGCTGGGCTGCAGGCTGCTCATGACCTGATGGGCGGTGACGCAAGGGCAAGGGCGAGTGGGGAGCTGGGGACGCGTGGAGGTGCGCACACGCATGCTGCCGTTGCTGGCCTGCACCGTGGTGTGCTAGACTAACGTCGAGGGCGGGTGGGTGTCCCGCAACCCCTAAACTCTGCAGCAGCCCGGTCAGCCATACCCTGGCCAGCGATACCTCGAGCTGCGCCAGCTCCTCACGCAGCTCCTTATGCAAGTGCGCGCCACCACCGCGCAGCCGCCCGAGCGCCCCTGCCTCCTCGCGGGCCGCCTGCGCCGCCGTGGCGTAAGCCTTGTGGCAACAAGGCGGGCGGAGGGCGCCAGGAGCGGCAGGAGCGTTGCGTGCGCTGACAGAGACAGCTTGGAAGCCACCCGCATCCCAGCAAGCGCCCAAGGCGCCGTCCCCCACCTGCTCTCCAGCCCGCAGCTCGGCCTCGGCCTCGTGCAGCTCCGTGTACGCCGCATCTACACCCTCCTGCGGCAGTGTGCAGGCCCGCAGGCCGAGATCAAGCCGTCGGCGAGCTGCATAGCAATGGGGCCACCTCCTGATGGCTCACCAAGCAAAGGTATCTGCCGCACCTGCAGCCAGACGCGCCGGCCCGCAGTGTCACCCTACCTTGGCGGTGAGTGCCAGCTCGGCCTCCAGCCGGCTGAGCTCCTCGCGCAGGTGCACGCCGTCGTCACGCTGCGCTTTGAACGCCTGCGCCTCCTCCTGTGCCTGCTGCACCGCCTGGGTGTGCGCCTGCGGGCCCATGGAGGGGCCCATGTGGGGAGCGGCTCAGGCCAGGTGGCAGCACAGCGGGCCTAGCAGGGCTGCAGCTGCACGTGTTACGCGCCGATCGCCCGCACCGCGCGCTGTGCCAGAAGCCCGCGCACGTACCCTCAGGGCCACCTCGTAGGCTTCGTGTGCCGCCCCCAGCTGCAGCTGCGAGTCGTCGATCTCAAGCTGCAGCGGGAGGGGCAGGTCCACACAGCGGCAGCGGCAGCGGGTGCGGCGGCTGAGCAGCCAAGGGGCGCCCTTGTTGCGGGTCATCCCAGGGGCGGCCAGATGGGCCCTTCCACAGAGGGGGCCCACCCACGGACCTGAATCGCCAGGACCTTCGCCAAGAGAGCCGCTGTGGCCCTGTTGGGGGGACCGGCGAGGTCCACGGGCAGAATGGCCAGCGCACGCTCCAGTATCGTGGAGGCGCGCAGCTGTGGCACCCAAGGAACAGAAGCGTGGCAGCAAAGCGGTAGGGCTCGTCGGTCGGGGCCGTCAGGGAGCCGGTCTCGTGACTGCAGAGCGACGAATGAGATGCAACGCTTCAGGCAGCAAGCCGCGACTTGGACGCCGCGTAACGCATTCCTCCCCACGCCACGGGGAGCTGCATGTCGTGCCGCGCACCTTGTGCTGCATGGCTGCCTGGGCGTGCGCCTCGGCCTGCGCCAGCGCCGCGCGCGCCTGGCCCAGCTGGCCCTGCAGCGCGGCCACGTCCTCCTCGTGCGACCCCAGCAGCGCCTCCTGCTGCTCCAGCTCCCGCTCCAGGGCGGCGATGTGCTGCGAGGCGTCCGCCACCAGCCGCGAGTGGCGGACGCTGCGGAGACGAGTCAGCGAGGGCACCAGTAGAGCGCCACACAGAACGCCAAGCTATGTAGGGCTACCTAGGCGCGCTCTCAGCAAAGCCAGCCGCTGACCTGCCGCGCTCCACGAACCGTAGGCCGTCTTGGTTCTTGTAGCGGTGGCCATGCATGTCTAATGCGCGGCTGAAGCCAGGGCCGGCAGCGCCGTCGTACGTGACCGCGCGGGCCTGCTCAGGGCTCTCCGCCAGCGCCCACTCCTCGACCTTGAACCTGCCAGCAAGCACAACGCAAGGCTCAGGGAGTTGAGCGGAGTTTGAAGCCGGCATGCCGCAGAGCACACGCTGCCGTACGCCTGCCGTACCTGTCCACCAGGTAGTTGAAGACCGGTGCGGCCGTTGCCGGGTCCTCCACTCGCAGCACGTCCAGCAGCGACGAGAAGCCGTTGGCGGGGCGGCGCGAGGCCGGGATGGCGTGCGGCGGCGCGGAGAAGTTGGTCGTGATGATGGACGCGTTGCTGTGGTAGCCCGCCTGCTGCATGAGCTGCCGCAGCAGCAGCGCGTCTTGTTGGCAGGAGACCAGGTCGTCGATGAAGCAAAAGCCCAGCATCGCCTCGGCCGCCAGCAGCCGGCTGGGGAGGGGCAGGAGCCCGGGACATGGCACAAACAGGGCTTGTGTGCCAGGGCCTTGTAGGCAGAGATGCAAAGAGGTCCAGGCTTCAAGCTGCACTCGCGTGCGTCACCAGTGCCAGGTGTTCTAGCGCACCGGTCGTCGGTGACCGACAGCAGGGCGCCGATGGGTCCGATGGGGCGGCGCTGGAACTGGTGCTCGTGCTGCTGGACGAGCTGTGCGAGGGGCCCAGCCCCGAGCACCGCCAGCCGGTCGCCGCGCGCTGCCGCCAGCTGCTGTAGCTCGCTGCGTATAGCCACGACCTGCGGGATGTCCGGCGCCAGTCTGCAGGTTACACGTACAACGATAGGAGTGTTCGCCGCCGAAGCTTACTCATCAGGTGCGGGGGTGGGCGGCGCTTCTTCAGGGTCGGAGGACTTGGGCACCAGCTCTGGCCACGCGCTGTCGCCGCGCCCGTCCCACCTGCGCGCGTTTGAGCAGCGCAGTCTGGCGGGCGTCCGCCGCCGCCCCGGCCGCCTCCTGCGCCGCGGCCTTGGCCTCCCTGCGGTGAGCACGGCACACCGCCGCATGGCCTAATTGTTACGGGCGGCAGAAGGCCCCAGGCCGCACAAGGCCGTGCAGCGCCTGCCCCAGGTGCTCACGCACTCGACGGCGGCCATGGCTGTGGTGTGGGCCTCGACCGCCACCTGGTTAGCGTCCTGCAGCTGCGTCACCTGGGGGCCGGGTCCAAGGCAACCCAGGAGTCAACACTCCGCCCTCCATGCACTGCAGGTTCTCCTCTAGCACGCCACCAGAACCCGAGGGTGACCGGCGAGGGTCCTCGCCAAGCGCCCAGGAAAGCCGGCAGCGATTATTTGGCCCCACCTGGTCGTGGTGCTCCTCGAGCTCCTGCGACCCACATCGACCCACGTCAGTGCAGGAGGTCTGCACGCCGCACCGTCGAGCGGCCAGCATCGTGCCGCTTTACTGGCCTCGCCAGCCGGGCCCGCACATCACTGGCACACTGCTGCAGACCGCACCGCCCCACACGCGCCCCCACCTGCTGGTCCCTCTGCAGCGTCGCCAGCAGCATCTCCGCCGCCTCCTTGGAGCGCTTGTGACGGGTCATCTCGTTGCGGGAGGCCACCTCAGCGCGGCGCAGATCCCGCACGCGCTCGATGCGACTGCTGAGCATCTGCGTGTACGACGCCAGCTCAGCCTCCTGTGGGTGCGGCGGTACGGCAGCAGGGTTGCACGCAGGCGGCGACCGGGTGTAACGCGCGGCAGCGGGACTGATTTTGTGAATCGAAGCTCGCCGGACTATTCAGGCGGGGCAAGCGCCAGCCCCCGCCCCGCTCCTCGCGCCCTGGCCCCTAGCTACCAGCCCCGCCCATGGCTCATCTGCACCGGCGCGCTTGCCCCGCCCGCGCAGCAGCCCGTCTTCACTACCCTCCCTACCCTCCTTCTTGCCCTCTTGCGGGCGAGCCGGTGCCCTCGGCGCTCCCCAGCTCCGCGCGCACAAGCTTCTCCTCGATGCCCTTCCCGCCCCTCCCGCCTTGCCGAGCAAGGCCGCGAGCTGGCCCTCCCTCGCAACATGGCCACATGGCCGCAGCAATGCCCTGCCCCACCCTGCCCCTATCCACGCACCAGCGCATCCTCGCAACTCTGCCCGCCCCACCCGTCCTGCCAAACCAGGCCCAAGCGCACCTGCGCCTCCGCTTTGCCCTGCCCTCCACAGACGGCCTGAGCAGCCCCCATCCCAAACCCCACGCACCAGCTGCTGCTTGCGAGACAGCAAGCCCTGCCTCTTCTGCCCAAGATCCTCCTGCGCGCGGCATGGCGTTCCAGCTCACGCCGCACCCAGCCAGGCTGTCGCCGGGCCGCTGCGCCCATACCCCTGCTGCCCCACACCCCTGCGCCGGCGGACTGCCGCCACCCCGCAGGCACGCTGCACCCACCCGCGCCGCGGGCTCCATGCGCCGCCGCGATGCCTCCGCCTGCTGTCCGGCCCCACGCAGCCGCTCGACCTCGGCCCACGCGCGGCGCTCCTCAGCGCTCAGCTGCGACAGGCGCGCCAGGTGTGCGCCGGCGGCCTGAGTGTAGCGCTCGAGGACGTCGGTCTGCGGGGAGGGATGTTGGCATAGCATGGCGGCTGGGAGGGCCATCGCGGCTTGGCTTGTTGAGCGGGTGGCGGCCTGCGCGCCCCCGGCGAGCGGTCAGGCGGGAGGCCGCAGGCGGCAGCCCCAGCAGCATCTCTGCATCCTTCACCCACTGTCCCTGGCACGGATTCCACCACCGCGCCCCACGGCCATCGCAAGGCCCTGCAATGCAACACCACACGTGCCAACACACCCCACCAGGTCTGACTTGTGCTGGAGCAGCTGCTTCTTGGCTTGCTTGCAGGCCTGGTAGCGGTGGGTTGGGCCCGAGGGTAAGGTACGTGTGGGCCGTGCCCCCTGCTTTGTGGCGGCATGTCGGGGGTGCAGGTGGCCTCGGGTGGCGCGCTCCTCAAGACTGCCGACAGGGGGCCAAATCGTCGTGTGCACCACGTCTCTGCCCCTGCTCCCCTCCAGCAGCTAGCGTATCAGTCGGCTGGGAGACGGCCGCACAGCACATGTGCCTCACTGCTTACGCCGTCTAAGTGGCGGGAGGACGCCGCGTCGTCGCGGTCGGAGGGGCGCTTGCGGCCGCGGCGCGCCAAGCTGGGCGATTCGCGCGCACCGGCAGCCCACGCGGCCGGCTGCGGCGCCCCGGTCGATGCCACCGCAGACGCCTGGATGCCAGCAGCTGGTGGCGCCATGGCTGCTGTGCTGACGTGTCTCGCCGCGAGCGAGTCCGCGAGGCTCCCTTAGTCTGTGGCGGCCGGCGTAAGGAACAGGGGAGAGCAAGCGGGGTACGAAGTCGGGCAGGGCTTTTGCTCGCTCGCCGGCCCCCGGTCAACGTTTGCTTTAGGCTGGTGCCTGAGCTCTCTCTCTCTCACAGCAGCAAATGCGCACATCGCAGCTTGGAGGGAGTAGCACTGGCCGCGCAACGAGTGTTGACTCGCGCGATGTTCGCTGGCTGTGCGTCACTCACCGCTATGTAGTTACGCTATCATCACTATGCGCAGGATGAGCTTTTGCGCCTCGCGTCTCTTGGCTGATGCGAGCGCAGGCGTCGGCGCAGGCTTCTGACAGCTGGCGGGGGCTGGCGAGGGCTGGCAAGTAAGTTAAGAGCAAGGTGTTTGGTTATACTGTTAGCACGTGGATGGCGCTTCCATAAGGTAACGAGGGTTTTCGGATGACACGCGGTGGACGCGACACGCGGCACCACCCCAGCACCACCGCGCGAGGCCGCGCGCGACATAGCAAGTTGGACAGGAGATGGGCAGCGGCGTCTCCAGATCTTACATGCCACGGCGAGACACCCTATCGACACGATGCAAGAAGAGTGAATACGCAGGGCGCGCACCCGGGTCGTTAAGGACTGACTTCGAGGGGGGTTGGCGCCGCGGCGGGCGGGGTTCCCGCGACACGGTATGCATGCCCAGGGCACGGCCTGCGCAGCATGCAGGCCACAGAGGATGTTTCGTTGCCAGAGCCCCTACCACGAACGGTAGCTTTAGCAACGTGCATACTGCGCCAGTCGAGCTGCACTCTGTGCCGAAACAAGCCAAGTGACCCAGTGGTTGACGCTCAACAGCCAGCTATGTTGAAGGATAACTGTAGAGATAGTGACGGGCAATAACAGCGAGCGTCGTGTGCTGCTTCGCTTGCGACCCACCGGCTCGCACCCATTCGCACCTTTGACGCTTCGGAGAATGAGCAGCTAGTTCTATCTAACTAGGAGCATGTGGGAACTGCCTCGCGACGAGCTCCCGCCGGGATTCGAGCTTGACGCTCACCTGCCGCGGAGGCTTGGCAAACCCGAGGATGCTTACGCGTTCATCGGCCGCAAGGCACGACAAGGGGGGATTGGGTCAGGGTTTCGTGCTTCATGCCCGGCAGGTCGGAAACCCGCCCGCCCCGCGCATGTACAGGTCTTGCGCCACTTTCCAAAGCAAGACAATAAGCCGGCGGCCTGGTACCTGGGCCACGTGGAGGAGGTCACCATCGAGGATGGCGTGCCATTTATGCAGGTGGGAGGGCGGCGCCCGGGGAGCCAGGGGGGGAACAGGGGACCTGTGCCCCAGACATGCCGCAGTCGGCTACCCGAACCCCAGCTGAGGCCGCCCGGACCGCGCCCCTTGCCGCTGCCGTCGGCAAGGGCACGGGTCACGCTCACACTCTGCAATCCGAGTGAGGGTTGGGAAGGGCAGCACAAACTAGGCATACATGGACATGCGTATCAATCCCGAGCCTGGGCGTTTTGACTTCGGGTGTTCAGCTCAAGCCGCGTAAGGTACCTCTGCAGGTCCCAGGCGCTGCGTTGGCCGTCGTTGGCGCCCGCCCGCCACACGTACCCCCTCCTCGCTCGCCGCCGGACCCCTGCAGATCCGCTACCCCGAAGACGACGACGAGGAGGAGTTTTGGTACTCTGACTTCCGCCAGTGGGCCGTCCTGGAGCCGCGGGCAGGGCAGCCGGGCGGCGGCGTTCAAGATACGGCCATAGGTCTGCCAGTGGGGCTGTCTTACCGTGCGGTGGTGCAGCCTGGCAGACTGCGCCTGTTTCAGCCGTGCTCCCTGACACGGGCTTGGCTTGGCAACCAGACCTGACACGTGTTTCTTGGCCCTGTCGCAGCCCTGGAGCCCGAACACCCGGGCGCAGCTGCGGCCGACCTCCGCCGCACGCCGCCAGCAAAGGGTGCCGGCACCAGTGCGCACGGAGCTGGCGCCGGCGGCGCAGCGGCGACCCCGCGCAAGCGCCGGGCTGCCGTCGCCGCCGCCGCCGGCCCGGACGACGTGCCCGAGTCGCCGACGCCGGTCCGGCGGCAGCGGCGCCGCAGGGAGGCCAACGGCGTTGATGATGACGACGCCGTGAGCGCTGTATGTGGCTGCCTGCGGCAGCTTCCATTCACGGGTTGGCGCAGAGCACGTGCACGTGGCTCTGGCCTTGCTATCCCAAACACACAACCCAACCCATCAAACCAACAAGCCGTCTGTCTGGTTTGCGCGCACAGGCTGACGAGGGCGCGGAAGATGGCGAGCGCGAGGGCTGGGACGGGGAGGGCCAGGAGGGCGAGGACGGCGCCGAGCTGCGGCCGGCGGTCCGGCGGCGGCTGGACCTGGAGGCCGCGGCGGTGAGAGGCGGACCTATGTGTGTCTCCATCTGCGGCAAGGCCCCTGCCCCCTGCCCCGCCTCGGCCGCTCGCGCCGCCCGCACGCAAGCTCATGCCTCATGGACCATGCCAAGCTCATGGCTAGCTCGTGGCTACCAACCTGCAACACCGCCGACCGCCGGCCGGCCCCCACCAGGACGCGATCGGCCACCGGCAGCATGCGCCAAACGCCCGTGCCACGGCCTCGGCGCCCGAGGCGCCCGCGCCGGCTCGGCGTAGCCACGCGCCGCACCATCCGCGGGCTCATGCCGGCGGCCGTGGCGACCTGTCCGCAGCGCCCGGCTCGCTTGCTGGCTGCCGCGCGGGCCACCTGAAGTGCATCAGCCTGCTCAACTTCATGTGCCACTTCAACCTGGAGGTCGACTTCGGGTAGGCAGGGGTTGTGGAAGGGGACTTCAGGTGGGCTGAGGCACTGGGCTGGAGCCCTGGGGGCTTGGAGGCTGCGGAGCTCCGGCACAATGGCTGGTGCATGGGCTGGGGTAAGCGAGTGAGCATCTTTGGTATTGCTTGCTCGCCTTGACAGGCGTTTTTACGCAATGGGCCGTGGCCCTCCGCCGTGCTGTGCCCGCCCTCCAGCTCTCACGTGACGTTTGTGACGGGGAAAAACGGCAGCGGCAAGAGCGCCGTCCTGCAGGTGGGGCGAGAGGGGCAGGGGGCTTGCGGGCGTGTGGTACACCAACACCAACACCAACACCGCCTGCTCGTCCCCCGCCTGCCTCAGGGCCTGCAGGCGTGCCTGGGCGCTTCCGCGCGCGACACGGGCCGCGGCACCAGCCTTGCGGGCTGGGTGCACACGGAGAGCCGCCAGGCCACCGTGGCGCTGGACCTGTGGAACACGGACGAGCGCGAGTGCCCCGGGCAGCGCCTGCCGCCCTACCGCCGGGACATGTGAGCAGGCGGGGGCTGCGACACGCGCTTGGCTCAGGGATCCAGGGCGGTGGACACAGCTGCCCGCAGCGCCACCGGTGACTGGCTGGTGGGGCACACCGGCCATTGTGCCGCAACGACCTGCGCCGCTGCTCCCTGCCGCCGCAGCTTCGGGCACCGCATACGCGTGGTTCGCAAGATCAACGTATCGGTGGCGGCCGACGGGCGGCGCACCGCGACGGGCGCCTACCATCTGTACCGCGCGGACGGCAGTGAGGTCAAGCGCGAGGAGCTAGGGCAGTCGGTGGCCAAGGAGGTGGGCTGCGGCGCGACCGGACTTCTTGGCAAAACGTCCTTTGCTTGATCCCTCTAAACCCGGGTGACGTTCTGGACCATGGCTTGGCCCTTTGAGTAGTCCCACGGCTAGCCTTGCCCGCGACGGCTCCGCAAGCTGCCCCGCCTGCCCGCCTCCCTCCCTCTCACGTCCGCCCCCCTCCCTGGCGCCCCCAGGTTTCCTCCCTGGTGGAGCACTTTAACCTGGACGCGTCCAACCCGCTGGTCATCATCAGCCAGGACATGGTGCGGGCCTTCTACCAGCGTGAGTGGGGACGCGGCACGGTGGGAGGGTGGCACGGAGGTGGCAAGCGCTGCCCGCGAGGCGCAGGGCGGCGACCCGAAGGTCGGGTGGCTTAGGTTGCTCGGGTGGCTCGCCCAGCTAGTAAGGCCCCTGCGGCCCGACACGCACGCCCTTGTGGACGTACGTGCCCAGCTTGCCCCATCACCCTGCTGTTCCCTGCCCTCACTCCCACTCTCAGACACCCGCTCCACCTCCACCCGCTGCTCCAAGTATCACATGTGAGGCCCGAGGCATGGGGTGGCAAGGCCGGGGGCCCCGACACCTCCACCAGGGACTGGGATCAGCATCTCCCCTCCTTTCATGAAGGCCTTCATTCTCACACCCCGACGCGCGCCCCCTCCGCCCGCGTCCGCTGCCCTGCCACCGGGCCTCAGGTACATGGACGGCACGCAGCTCGCAACCACGCGCGACTCGCTGGCGTCCTCGGCAGCCAAGGTGGCGCTCGCCGAGTCCAAGCTGGACTCGCAGCGCGGGCGGCTAGATGGCCACCGGGTGGAGCTGGCCGATCTGGATCAGCGGGTGGAGGAGCTGCGGCGGGTGGACGAGTGGGTTGCGGCGTGGCGGCGTGGAGGGTGTCGGGGTTGGCTGCAGCGCGCTCAGTAGCAGCGCGGGCGGTGCCGCCGTGTGTCTGTCTCGTGTGCAGGGGCATTGTGTAGCCGCGTCATGCAACCACCTTGCGCCTCCGTGCCATGCTGCCCTCAGCCTCAAGGCGCTGCTGGATGACCTGGAGTGCGCGATGGCGTGGGGCTCCGTGGAGGAGGCGGAGCAGGCGCTGGCGGCGACCGTGGCGGCGGAGGCGGAGCGGCAGCCGCGGGAGCAGCAGCTGCGGGAGGTTGTGGCTCAGCGCGAGGCGCGGGTGGCGGAGATGACGGCCGAGGAGGAGCGGCAGGTGAGGCGGGGTGCGAGCGTCGTCGGGATGCGCCGCTTGCAGAAGGCTTCTTTGCCCCGATCCTACGCTCCTTCCTGGGGCACCAAACGATACGTTCCCTTGTCGGCCTCCCAACCCTCGGCTCCGTCCTTGCAGCGTCAAAATATGGAGGCGACCCGTGCCGACGCCCTGCTCACACGCGTGACTGAGCTTGAGCAGCGCAAGCGCCAGGCAACGCAACGATACCGTCATCTCGACCACCGGGCGACGGCGCTGACCGAGCGGCTACAGGAGCTGCAGTCGCGGCGGGAGTCGCAGGAGGCCGCGGCGGCTGCCCTCAGCGCCGAGGCGGCGAGCGAGGGCGTGGTGGCGGCAATGCGGGCGTACCAGGAGCAGGTGGCTGCCGTGGGGTCGGCTGCGGTCTGCTTGGGTCTGGTGCAAGTCACCATTTGGGCGACAAGCTGCATAGGTCCTCGATACACTCAGCCTTGGCCTTCAGGCGCCGGCGGGCTGGGCTCACACGCACCTGCTGCCGGGCTGCCCGCTCCTGGTGACGTTTAGTTGCACTCCACGACTTGGGCGTTAGGGGTTAAGGCAAACGGTAACGGCAACCAGCAATTCGAGCAGCAGCGGCGGAAGGACCCCGCTCACCAAACGGAAGATATGGTATAGCTGGTCCGTGCTGGTGTGGCGTTGACAAGAGCGGCTGTTACAATGCTGCATTGTGGGCCGCTCGCGCGGCGCCCCAGCCCATCCCCGCACACAACCGGGAGCGAACCTGTCAATCGGGGTGACTGTTTCCCGACCCGGCGGCCCCACGCCGCCGCAACCGGCACGTCGCCTCGCAGGTGGCCGCCAAGGCGCAGGAGCTGGCTGAGCTGCAGGCCGCCGCCACGAGCCTGGAGGCCGAGCGCCAGCAGCTGGAGGCGGCAAAGGCCGCGGCAGACACCAAGCTGCGCTCCGCGCGGGAGGCTGTCAAGGAGGCAGATGCCGCCGTGTCCGAGGCCCAGGCGCAGCTTACGCCCCTGCGAGCCGCCGCCGCCGCCGCTGCGGGCGGCGGCGCCGCGGCCGATGAGGCCACGCGCGCGCTGCTGGAGTCGCGGTGGGGCTGGGCGGCGCTGCGGCTGGAGGAGGCGGTGCGGCGGGCGCCGCCGGGCACGTTTGCGGCGCCGCCGTTTGGCCCCATCGGGCGGTACCTCAAGCGCGGCCGCCTGTACGAGGAGTGGATGGCGGCGCCGCTGGAGGTGGCACTACAGCATGTCCTCTCGGTACGTGGGTTGTCGTGGCTGCCACCTTGGGCTTGCGCGAACGGTTGCCAGCGCGTTCGCACGTCAGAGGTTCGCTTGAGGTGCCCCCTTGCAGCGAGTGCTGCCGGTGGGTTGGCGGTTGCGCCGAGGTACTCGATAGTCCGGCGCCGCAGCCACCTTTCGTGGCTGGCTTGCAGCCGCAACCAGGGGCCGAGGCTCGCCGCTGCCGGCCGTGCCGACACTCCAACCGCAGTCCTGGGTCGTCACCCGCCGCGAGGACAAGGACGCCCTGGAGGCGCTGTGGCGCGGCCTGTTCCGCCGCGGCGGCGCGCCCAGACTGCCCGCCAACACCGTGCCGTTCCGCACGACGGTGCTGCCGTACGGTACGGATCCCGTGATCGATGGCCACGGCGCCGCGTGGCGCCGCGTCATCGACGTGGTCGCGCTGGCGGACGGCCTTGATGCGAGGGTGCGTGCGGAGGGGGTGTGGAGCAGTGGTCGTGGACCGAGGGTCAAGTGAGATGGTCATCATCCACACATGCTTAAACAACCAAACCTCCAACCTCACACATGCGTCTGGTCTGTGCCTGACCTTGCCAACGCCCGCTCGTTTTCGCGCGCTGTGCCCTTTCCCCGCCCACGCCCGCCAGACCTCCGCCACGCTCACCAACGCGCTCGTGTCCGTCGCCGACGCCGCGCAGCGCGTGCTGGTGCCGGACCGCGACAGCGCACAGTGAGCCCCCGGGGCGGTGGGAGCCTGAAAACGTGGGTGCAAGCTGGCGTGCGGCGATGCTGCCCGGGCATGGGCCCGCGTCTACCTTGGCGGCTGTTGCCCCGAACCCAACCCTCGGATCTGATGTTGCCTCTATTGATGCATCGACGGTTTGACTCAATGGAGACCATAAATCGACTGTAGCGACAAAGAAACGAGGGCTGCTTGACCCTTGCCGGCACACACTGGAGCCCACCAGCTGGGCTCCCCTGGAGCCATGAGCCGGGCTAGCCGCGAGAGGGGAGCGGGACCAGGAGCTCCCTCCCCGCGCTCCCTCGCAACCACCCGACACTGCTGTGCTGCTGCTGTCCCGCAGGTTTGTGGCGCAGGGCGGGCTGCGGCAGTGGGGAGTGGTCACGGCCTTCGACGCGCATTGCACGCAGTACGAGAAGCGCGGCCACACCATGTCCACCATCCCCCACTCCTGGGAAGGGTGGGTCGGCCCTGGGACGGGCCACCGATGCAGGGGACGGACCTGACCGCATGCGTGTGCTCTTGTGGCTGTGGCTGTGTCATGGTGAGCGTTGTCCTGAGCGCAGCGCTGAGTGTGTCGGCTGACCGGTGTGCCGACCCCTACGAAGCCCTCTCGCGCTGTGTGCCGACCCACCGCTGCCGCCTGTCCCCGCACGCAGCATGCAGCGCCTCGCCGGCGACATGAGCGCGCAGCTGCGGGAGGCGGAGGCGGAGCTGGCGGCGCGCAGCCGGCGGCAGGAGCAGGCGGCGGCCGCGCTGGCGGCGGCTCAGGCCGAGGCGGCGGCTGTGGTCCGGCGACAGGGCGACGTCCGGCGGCGGCAGCTAGACAACGTCAAGGCTGAGGTGGGTGCGCCGTGACCCCGGGTCACGCAGACCACTGCGTGCCCACTCTCACGCCTGTCCCAGCACTGCTGCTGTACACACGCTGCTGATGAGCTGCAGCCTCAACGCCGCCAACCTTCACTGCGGACCCCGGCCCTCCGCAGTCTCGCGCCAAGACCGAGTATGAGCGGCTGTCTGAAACCACGCCCGCCGCCGCCAGCGAGGCGCGCAGCAGCGCTATCCTGAACGAA
The DNA here is from genome assembly GCA_001662425.1 of Chlamydomonas sphaeroides. Taxonomy (NCBI): domain Eukaryota; kingdom Viridiplantae; phylum Chlorophyta; class Chlorophyceae; order Chlamydomonadales; family Chlamydomonadaceae; genus Chlamydomonas; species Chlamydomonas sphaeroides. Next base: position 16,093 of record BDDC01001555.1, read on the forward strand.
ATGCAGGTGCGGTCTGGGCGGCCTGGGCGGCCTTCTGCTCCGTAGCCGCGAGGTCAGCAGCGTGCGCCGTGCGGTGACTGGTGTCGACCCGTGACTGGTGTCGACCCGTGACTGGTGACGTGCAGTGTTTGGTGTCGTGCCGTTGCGGCTGGCTCGCCTTGCCAGACCCAACCATCACGCGCGGGGCCCCTTGCTCGGACAGGCGACTGCCAACCAGATGGCGGAGGCGGCCGCCAGCCAGGGCAGCTTGGAGGAGGAGCGCAACAACGCGGCGGCGGAAGTGGCGGCGCTAGGCGAGGAGTGAGTGGGGAGCTGCTGGCGGCCGGGGCGCTGGGCGCCGACCGCCCGCCTGAGGGCACGGCGGGGGCAGGCGCTTGATGTAGCGGGGCGGCTGCGGCTCCCCTTGCAGCGTGGCCGCCAAGCTGCACAGTGGGCAGCGACGCCCGGGTCCTGTGCTGGGGCATGTAGGCAGAGCTGCCTGCTACGGTAGTCGCTGCGGGCGCATTCTTATGCTATGCCCGGCCCTCAGTCGTCATTCCTAAGTTGATAGAGTTGGTAGAATCGATCCATCCGCATTGTCGAAGCAACGGTATCATCGATAAAAGCTGCGATGCCTGCCGCCCCTGCCTGCTTGTTGCAGGCTGTCGGACGTGCAGGAGCAGGCCCGTCGCTACTGGGAGCGCCGGCAGGAGCTGATGGCGGAGGTCAACGCGCTGGCGCAAAGCAAGGCGGCCGCGGTGGAGGAGCTGGCGGAGGCGCGGCGGGCGCTGGCAGCGGCGCAGGCCGCGGCAGCGCAGGCGGCGACGACGGTGGCGCGGGCGCGTGACGTGCTGGCGCAGACGCAGCAGCTGGCGGAAGGGGTGAGCCCGCCGCTGCTGCTGCAGCAGCAGCCGGGCTGCCGGACTGCGCAGCTGGGTCCTGGGCGGTTCGGCGACTGACCAGCTCACCACCTGTTGCGCCCGCAATCCCTGGCGCCTCCCCCGCAGGCGTGCTCGCGGGAGGCCGGCGCCGCGGCGCGCGGCCGGGTGCGGGCGGCGCTGCGGTCTGAGATCGCGCAGCGCCACCCCCGCATGCATGGCCCGCAGCGGGAGGCGCAGCTGGCGGCCGCGCTTCGGCACGAGGTGGGCCCCGCACCGCCCTGTCCTGCCCTGTACCCCGGTCAGCCCTGCTTGCCCGGACACTCCACACCGCGCTGCGCCAGCGAAAGCGTGTTGCCCAGAACCTACCTCGCCGCCCTGCCTCCCTTGCCACGACCAGGCCCTGGCCCTCCGCATAAAGGCCACGACGGCGGCCATCGCCAAGGCCCATGCCGCGGCGGGCGGCGACCTGGGCGCAGTCAAGCAGCGCCGTGATGAGGTGGCGGCGCGGCTGCGGCGGGAGGAGGAGGCGTTCAAGATGGTGGCCAAGAAGGTCAAGGTCATCCGGGATGCGCAGGTGGGGAGTCTGTGGCGGGCACCGGGTGGCGGCTGGCGGCTGGCGGGCGAGCGTGATGGGCTGCAGGCATGTACCGAGTGGGCATACGCCGTGTGGGTGTGCATGGTTTTACGGGACGCGCAGGTGGGTGGCATATGGCGGGTAGCGTGTGAGCCCAGCCCGGTCGGAACACGTGCGGGGGCGGGCATGGCGTGGCGGCAAAGCCCCCCGGTGCCTGGCGTTGGGTGCCTGCGCTGGCGCCGTCCGCGACCATGCCTCATGACCACGCTCGGAAACCCGAGCCCAACGCTGCCCCTGGCACAAGCTCGCGTCGCGGCCCTACGCCACAGGAGATACGTGACGCCAAGTACACCCAGATTCGGGGCATGGTACGTAGCAGGGTCGGGAGGCGCAGCAGGGGTGCCGAGCCGTAAGGCGATATGCGAGCAACGGCTGCGAGTGTGGCCGCACAGCTAGTGCCTCAGGCGGCGCGGCGACCGACCGCGCGTCATGCACGCGCCCTTGCCGCCCGCGGCCCCGGGCTCGTTCCCTCCACCGCGACGCCATGCCAAACCCGATCCTCCTGTAACACACCCTGCCGCCAAGTGCAACGCGATCAGGACGACGCCCTGGCCGCCCAGGCAGCCTTGCGGCCGTGGGGCGCGTGTGTGTTCGACATCGCACCCTTGTGCCGCCGTGCCCCCGCCTGCCCCTGGCGAACCCCGCCAGGTCGACACGCTGGCCAAGTCCAAGTTCCGGCTGTACATGGCCCGCCGCAACTTCAACGCCGGCCTCGACCTGGACCACGGCGGCCAGCGGCTGGAGCTGAAGGTGGCCAAGGCCGCCGAGGGCGCCGCGGGGCGGGTGACCGACATCATGCAGCTCAGCGGTGCGGGCCGCGTGTGGGGAGAGGGAGCAGGGATGCAGGGTGTGGCAGGGCGCTGTGGGGCCTGGGCCGAGCGGGGGCGCTGCTGGCTACGCTGGCGACCGTCGCCGCCGCGATAGCTGCGAAGCTCGCGACAGCCGGCTGTGCGCCCCGTCACGGCTCATTCCCACGGGTCCTGGCCCCAGGCGGCGAGCGCTCCTTCACCACGGCCTGCTTCCTGCTGGCCATGGCCGAAGTGCTGGAGGCGCCCTTCCGCGCCATGGACGAGTACGACCTGTACAGTGAGTGTGGCCGGTGCTGTGCGGCAGCAGCACGGGCGCGGCACCGGCCAGCGGTGCCGCCAGCCGTTTGAGGAGCGGCTCTCACGTCCTGACCCACAGCGGCTCCTCCTCCCCCCCCACCTGCTCCATACACGCCGCAGTGGACCCCACCGCCCGCAAGCTAACCACGATGGCGCTGCTGGAGGCGGCGTGGAGGTACACGCCGTGCTCCCAGCTGCTGCTACTGAGCCCGCAGGTGCGGCGGATCGCGCGAGTGCTTAGGCACCGGGCCGTGCCATGGGCTCCGCAGGGGAAGGGGGAAGGGGTATTTACAATGAAATGGCGTGGCGGGAGCTCACAAGGTTGTGTGCGGATGTACACGGTCAGGGTAAGGGAACGGGGTGTTGCTGCTCTTGGGCACGAGGGGCGGCAGCGAGTTCTGCCTAGGGCGGTGGCAACATGTGTGGTGGCTTGCCGCCGGGGCAGAGGCGGTGGGGCAGCATGGCAAAGGAGGCGTGCGCTGGCCCAGGCACGGAGCGCGCGGCAGCAGGGTCGCACTGCCTCATGCGGACGTGCTTGCTCCCTGCTCGGCCGCCGCTGCACCCCGCCAGGACGCCAACACGCTGCAGGACGCATGTGCGGCGCTGCAGGAGACGTGCCGCAAGGCGGGCGAGGCCGCACCCCCGGAGACCTTCGTGTGGGTCGGGCCGGGAAACGGACGCCCGGAGGGCTGCGCGGCGTCGGGTCGGGCCGGCCATTCCCCACACCGCGCACGGGAGGCGGCTGTGCGCGCGCCCGCAGGCGGGTGCTGGGGCAGGGGTCGGTGAGCCCCGCAGCCGCCGGGAGCTTGCGGCTGTGGGGCTGCTGACCCGCACCGCAACGGCCTGGCGGGCTGAGGCCCGTGCCTCTTCCCACGACTTGTCGATGGCCATGGGGCGCACGGCTCCTACCACCACGCGTGTTGTGCTGCTGGTGCACGTCTGGGATGGGACCGTGCGATGATATCTCCACTGCCGATCTGCCACTTTTGTGCGTTGCACACCGAAAGTGGGGAGCACAGCCCCACAGCCGCTGCGTTGGCGTAACGAGTGGTACGGTATGCGACTACCGCTGCCCGCCCTGGCGCAGGAGGATCAAGGAGATGGCCGACCCGCGGGCCCGCGACCAGTGAGCAGGCGGCGCAGCAGGGGCCCTGAGCCTTGCGGCGTGGTGTGCGCTTATGGCTGAGGCGCTGGCGGTTTGGAGGCCGACCGGGGCGCTACGGGATGCGACAGGCTCCAGCCAAAAAAGACGAATGCGCGGGTCTCTGACTTCCACGCTGGCAGTGAAGGTCTCGGCGGGGCGCGGTCCACGGCTAAGCGCTTGAGCGGGCTGGGTGGGGGCAGGGGAGAGGGGTGTGTCACTGCCTCTAGGGTTCATGCCGGAAAGCAAAGTAGGGTCTTCGGGCCCTGCCGAGAGCCGTGCTGCATTCTATCATGTAGGCCATATGGCTAAGTACACGTTTGCGGCTCTAACTGCCCGCTTTATCGCGACCTGGTGGATGCCGACCTGAGCATCCTTGGCTACGCCAAGGCGCCCTCTGGCAGCCTAGCGCCTTGCACACGCCACCGAGTATGCGTGGACTACTGGCTGCAGCCGTCGTAGAGCGCACTTGCACCTCAAGACGCTTGCGACCGACCAAATTGTATCGTCGCGCACCGAGAAGGCCGCGCTCCCAACGCGAAGCATAACGAAGCTAGCGCCCGCGCGCGAATCC